>PRKT01000143.1:748058-767938 GCA_003671525.1 Saccostrea glomerata
ATTTTTATATTTTTGTTGCCATGGCAACGGTTTCACTTTATCAAGGAAAATTGAAAAATCTTCTTTTTTACCCATATTTTCACATTTTTGATAACGGAAAATTAAAAGTTTAAATAATAGAAGCATGAAATATACTAATTCAGGTCATTTTAATCATAAAAGTTTGATAATTTATAAAATAAATCAATTTTTTCAATGAAAATAATATTCGAGGTGAAATATGAAATACGCTAAATTTGGCGTCTTTTACTAAAAAAATGGGACGGGCAATATCTTTGAAAATCATATTAAATGATGAAGCTAATCTCCCTGAATAAATTGATATATAGCATGTGTGCATATTAAAAAAAATATGAGTTGGAGGGAGACGCAAACCTTACCTTAATATAACAAATCATTTAGAGAACTGACGGGTTCTCTATCGTTATTATAGTAATCATACATGTGTACGCTGTCGGCGGATATTGTGGCCACCACAGGTTCAGTGGTCGGAGGTCGTTGACATGAATTTGGCCAACTTTGCACTAGGTCAGCTACGTACACGGTTTGTATCCTTGATAAAAAAAAAACGTCTCGCTCCACTCTTCGGACTCTTTGCATGTTTGTAATGAACTCAAGTGACCATCTATGCCCTAGGACCTATTGCTCACTTTGTTTTTCCGGCGTAATTTTCTCCTAAAATATTATAAAAAAAGAGCAGAGCAAACACGGACCCCCAAAACATCACAAGTGGGATCAGGTGCCAGGTAGGAGTGAGCATCCACTGTCGTCCGGTCACACCCGCTATGTTCTCCTTGTCATGTTCGAAAAAAAACCCGGAAATCTGTGGATAACTCAGTGTGTAAATAATGGTCTAACAATCAGCATGCAAAATAGACAGCCAGCATTTGATTTAATGATAAATTGTACTTCTGACAAGGTTATTGTATCGACCACAGAACGTACGAAATGATGACTTTAAACGAGACTACAGATATTCTTGCTTCATCAACTTGTTTATCAATAACTTACTTCGTCTTAAAAATTGTTTATACATAGACCATGCTCTTTCGTATTAAATGAGAGATATAAACTCCAAAAAAACAAAGACAAAAAGTTTTTCTCACAAGGATTACAAATGTGAAGCATGAAAGCCCTAGCCCTTATTATACAAGTTATGGCCAAGGTAAAAGTTTTTTCATAAGTACGGAAATCTCCAAGGCTAAGGTCAAAAGGTAAAAGTTTTTGGTATCCATGAAAGGTCTTGCCACAAAAAATACATAGGTGAAATATAAAAGTCCTAATATCTACCGTTCAAAAGTTATAGCCAAAGTAAAAGTTTAAAATTTTTTTGTAAAAGTGGGTCGAACTTCAAGGTCAAGGCCAAAAGGTCAAATTTGGTGGTACCCAAAGAAAGGTCTTGTCACAAGGAGTATACATGTGAAATATTTAAGTCATAGCTTCACTAAATCAAAAGTTATGGGCAAGATTAAAGTTTTTGTGACGGACAGACGGACAGACTGACAGACAGACAGACGGACGAATGAGATTTAATGTCCCCTCGCTTTTGTAAAAGCGGGGGACAAAAAGATGCTCTGTCTAACATATCAACGGAAACAGCCCATATCTCAGTGATTTTCAACATACATGTATGAACAAGTTTTCTTGATTTCTTGCACACAATCCTCTTCTTTGCTAATGATAATGATAGTTCTCTTTGAAAAAATGTTTTCTACTTTTTTGCTGTAAAATGTCTCATCTTCAACTTGCCAATTCTCTGCTTCGTCGACAATGTTCTTAACTATTCCGTCGCAGTTTTCTGTTGTTACAGAACAGCTCTCGCATTTATAGGGGTCAGTCTCTATTGCATCAATCCGAGCCTCTTTTAGAAATATGTCACACAAGCTGTCGAGATAATCAAATTTTTCAAACACAATCAATGATGATTCCTCTTCATCTGTTTCCCTGTTTATTTCATTTACATCCGTTAATTTCTGTAATTGTTCTGATTCCTTAATTTCTTTACGATATTTTTCTTTTTTGTTTTGCTTTTTCTTCCATATACACCATGTACATATTATTATTATCATTATTGCTACTAGTCCTACAGCACTAACAACAATGACAATCGGCGTCGTTACATTATTCTCCTGATCTGGAACTGCAGTTGAACTTCGTATTTTGTTGAATAGACTCGGGTGATTAAATATTGAGAAACAAACCGGATGCCTGTAAACTTCGTCCGATCTATATTCTTTTTGTGGACATCCTTCATTTATAGTGCAACTCTTGAAGTCCAGATTGTAGGATATAGCATTAAGTACAGGACAGTCTCCAGGTAATGTCAAAGCAGGAAGAGCACATATTTCTCCAAACTCCTGTGTTGATTCTATGGATGCACAGTGATAATCAAGTGGATTTTTACAGTTCTTCTTTTGTTGTCTGGTATCCCATTCTATTTTGTTCTGGGGACAGGAATCCACACGTAGAAAGTTTTGTTGAGCATGTATAAATACACTTCTAATCCAAGTGACCATTAAAACGATTCCCCATTTTTAAATCATTATTTCATAAATTTTTATGCCTTACCTGAAAAAACCTAATTAGTGTACTTTCGTTTCCCAAAGATAGATACATGTACATGAATAAACACGTACTGAAGATTTAAAATACATAGATCTAGGTATGTTTACAAAGTAGAAAATCAAATAGATCTATTTTAATTATTTCTTTAATTCTAACCATATTAATTAAATATGTTACAAAGAGTGTAAGTGATAAAAAACAACTGAATTATTTAGTTCACATCTTTGGAAAGGACAAAAACGAGCAAAAAAGACGCAAGAAGGCAGTAGTCAATTGCAGTATATATTTTTAAGAAATCATTCATTTCTACAGTATTCATGGTATTAGGAGAGTCAAAAATCATAGCATAATTTGAAGAACTCGACACAGATAATACACATGTAAAATATGAAAGTCCTATCTTTTTGAATTTCTATTCAAAATTTATGGCCAAGGTTAAAGTTTTGTGATAGGCAGACTGACAGACAGGTAGACTGATAAACAGACAAATAAGATAGTGTGCGAAAGCGGGGAACGAAAAACAATAGCTTTAAAAGTGATGTTACTTTTATGTGTAACAAAACGATGAAAAATCGTCAATAACCATGCATAGTTTGCATACTAAGACAATTAAAGGAACAAATTATAAATTCATAATTTATTAACTTGTTTTGAGAGCAACATGCGGTTTAAAAAAAATGAAAATCTAGAGGAGGCAATTGCCTCCGTTGCCTCAATGGTAGTTATGGCCCTGGGCCATGGACATCAACGGCAGTTGGAAACAAGGGATAATTTATGCCCTGGAATACCCAACAAACTAAACAGTGAATCCTTTTAAAAGTAATTTCTGTGAAAATATTTGAAAATTGTATTTTACAAAGTAAATTAAGGTTTTGGATGTGATAGATAAAAAATATTATATGTTTTATTTTTACAAGCTGAACATTTTTTTGTATTACATGTTTTTCATGCACGATAAAACACAACATCGTTACATAAAAATCAATTGATGTCAGGAGATGTAAATAAATTACTTGTATGGATAAATATTTCAATATGCATTTTTTTCTCTGTCACCAACTCATCAATGCAGAAGAATAAAATGTGGACATGAAAACAACACAGTTTACAGTCAGCGATTTTTTTTTTCGAGGAAGCGAGTTCTAATGCAACCCAAATGCATGTTCTCTTTTAGTTTCGTGTACATTTATTAATTAGTAAAGCTGAATCGCATGTTTCTATTATATTAAATATTCTCGAATTTTGTGTTTACCCATGTTACCTCATAACGCTATACTGCGTACAAGTGTGAACTAATAAAAACGCTTAAAAAGATCTAAAAGAAAGGACAAACCAAAAATTAAGAACAAATCAAATATGGATACATTAAAAACTATAAAATTCAAAAGAGCTTTCTAATCAAGAGAATACATAACAAAAGAATCCTGTCTCATTCATAAAATAATTTGAAAAATTCAAGGAATATATCCTCATTCTATGTCCTCTATACAATATAGGTACGAGATAAATTCAATATTCCCATAATGAATAATCAATATTGCTTTTCCCTTTAGTCAATAAAGGAAATTATGAATTCCTACCCTACCCTATCAGATACACGAAAGTTCAAAATAAGTTTTTGACATCCGCGTATTATAATGGTATATATTTTTTTTATATACATGTAGATGGAATTCTATATAGCTTCTGGGAATGACAGCACGATGAAATGGTGGACTTTTATAGCTGTACTTGTTATAAGTAGGTTAAATTTTTATTTATAAAATTGTTGTGGAAAGATCATTATGAAAGCGACAATATTCAATATATTAAATTTTCCTAAAGCTTAAACATAGAGAAAACGAACAGTATCAAACTCACCATTAAAAACATACAAATAAGAAGCAGAACATACAATTATCTCTAAATCATATGAGGTGGAATGAGTCAACATCCCCTAAAAAGAAAAAAAAACGCCGACAATCGATGGATAAAATAATGGCCAACCATTAGTACGAAAAAGTCTTTTGACTCAATGATAAATTGTATTTGCTGTTCACAAGCTAAAAAGTATCTGTGCGTAGAGCATGCTCTTTCACATCGAATAAACTGCGAGATATAAACCCAATATGCAGGCGATAAGGATATATTACTAGTATTTCATACGTAAGGGAGGTTGAGGATCGAGTTGATGTCATCAACTTTATCATATTTAACTTTGTTGTTCGATTATCATTGACTTATTTTTCTTGTAAAATATTCAAAAATGAGACAGAATTTCAAGTTCAATGAGATACTAGTACATCGATATATCGTATCGGCATATGAATGGAATTTATTTTTTTCAATTGGAAATATGACATCGATAAACGTATGTATCTTAATAGAATTGAAGACTACAGCAAGTCTTTTCCCCTTCTCATTAACTTTTTAAAAAGATTCTATTTCATAAGATGACTGGTATAGGACATTGAATAAGAATGTTAAAAAAATTATTGGCAACCAGTTGGCCGGGAAAGAAAGATTTTGTGGACACAAAATTAAAAAAAGCCCCTTTTTGTAAATTGTTTATTATTCATTAGTCAGAATATCTTGTCTGCAAAATATTAATCGAAAAACTACAAATTTCGGTTTTTACAAAGTTCTTCATGGGGGTCGGGGAGGAAGTAGCGGTTTTAGATCCTCTTTCAGTGGTAGACGGCTTTCCAGCTCCAGTAGTATTCGGACCGCTCTGCGGCAAGGAAGAGTGTACGGAGCTACTCGGTATCGCATTAGGAACAGTTATAGAGCCCAGGACACTTGTATGTGTGCATCTGACAAAATATCTATATGCAAAAAGTAATATCAAAAATATCTATTTTAATAGGCTCACACATTCAGCTGTATCATCCTGATGTAAAAGATGTAACTGATCTTCTTTAAATAATTGCATTACATGGTAACATTTCTCGCTTAGGAATTTTATCCCCATCCCCACCAAAGAAAGACCAACTACAATAACATTAAAAATGAAAATAATTTGTTTCAAAAGAATCGTTTTGGAATCTTTGCTTTTCTAAAAGTCTTATTCTTAAATTGTTTTATAATTCTAAATTATAGTTTTTGTTTACAGTGCCTAAGGTTTGCTACAACGACAAGTATGACAAGAGCCCTAATGGCAGCGTGTCGTACCAGGGCCGGTTTTTCTGTCCACTTGATGAGACCATGTCTGATGATTACAGATACTGTTGTGGAGAGGAGGGGCTTCAATATTGCTGTACTTCCCGGAACGCGTACGTTTATTTTTAATGCCCCTAAAATCGAAGAATCGGGGGTATACAATTTCGCCCTGTCCACCCGTCTGTCGAACTGTCTGCCTGTGTGTCTAACCTTATTACCGGCCGCCAGGAGGCGGTCGGTTACTTTATATGAAAGTTTGAAGTCGACGTGCGTTTCTGCGGAGTTAGAACAATTTAAATAAAAATATTTAACGTTCAATATTATAGAATATTAAACAAAGATATTTCTGAATGTTTAACAAAAAGCACAAAAATCATAAAATAAAAATCATATTAATAATTGGGGAAAGTGTTTCATCCAATCCTGATTAACATACTCCGACATGATTGAAGTGCGGCGAAGTTATTTGTAGGCATAGTCTAAAACAAAGACCGCGTTGTAAATCAACAATTTTACTTTCTCTTTTTAAACAGCCTATACGGGATTTATTGTATTTATTTTAAAATGACGTGTATATTTATACATTTTCTATGGAAAATTGTCAAAAATTTGATGAAATATTTATTTCTTAAAAGCACAGAATCTTACAACATTTTGGTCCAAGAGACTAGGATAAAGCGCGTTTTACAATGTGCCATGCATTTTCCCGCCACATCTCAACACCAAAACAAACAGACTGAAAGAGAAGAAATGTAGTGGTGGATCTAGAGGGAGTTGGGGGAAGTTAATATCCTCTAAGAAAGAGCGAGGAGCCCCACATATTTCATATTTGATGCGTTTTTATTAAAGTAAAACTAAAGCTTAGTTTAAATTATAGTTCTGTACTTTTATGTAAAAACTACTTAAAGTTCAAACTTCCACCAGAGCGGTTCGTTTACAATTTAAGTACCAAACTGAGTGCAGAGACGCAGAGGTCTATGGACCGTCTGCTTATACATATAATATTGTTAGGGATGTCAAAATATTTATTTTCTTTAGTCGAACATTCGATTGCATTATTCGAACGATAGTCGACTATTCGGAACATTTTTTTCATAATAAGATCTTAATTTCCGTTTTACTTTCGTTTGCATAGACTTTGCAAGAGTTATCATTCTTTTGTTTATGTATTTCGTATGTTTTTGACAGATATTCACAGGCACTTGACTTGTAGCTATTATGTTTACATGAAATTATATTTATTTAGTTTTAATATGCATCAAAAACTACCAGCAAATATTTTTTAAAACTCATTTAAATAAAATAAGATAAAGACTGCATCTACACTTTAGGTGCCCGTGTGACATTGTTTAAATACCGATTACCGTATTAACTTTAGAACAGTTAATTTATGCCCTATCTTACGACACTACAATGTATGCGTGTTTTTATAAAAGTAATTATCAAATTATCAAAACGCGTCTCGGCTACTGTATGTGAACCTTTGAATATTACTTTATTTTGGATACATGGAATGTAAAGTCTAATTACTGTGTTTTCATTATAATTCTACAAACAAAACCCAGCACAGTGATTCATAATTTATCAGAAAAACAATTGTTATTGACAATTATCAGATTATAGAGGAGCATTTATGCATTTATACATTGATAATGAAAAGTCAACAGTTTTTGTTCAGGAAAATAAAACCATCCCCAGACACATTGCTTAGAGGTAAATAATCCTTCACAACCATATTTGCTATAGAATTTGAAATAGAATCGGACTAAGTAGCGGACATTTTTTTTGGCGAACGGGTGAAAAATTCTCCAACAGTTGGCTGTGCCTCATCGTCCAATTTATACAGCTTTGCATAACGTACATTTTACAAATTTTTTTTATCAAAGTTTCGCTTAAAAAATTTCCACACGATTGATTTCGGTGGTGGCATTTTCAAAACTGAACTGAAAATCTATGAAACCTAGACCTAATTGCTGGTTTGATTTTTCTAATGCTCACAAATGAATAGCTAGTAATGACTTTGTAAAAAAAAGATAACCCATGAACTTTTTCATAAATTTGTAATCAAGAGTTATCGCTCTTTTTTTTTATCGTATTTTATTTAGTCGATAGTCGGTCGCAATATTCGATAGTCGGTCCTTTCGACTGACAGTCGAATAGTCGACTATTCGTTGACATCCCTAAATATTGTACATGCATTATGCATGAAGAAAATCGGCAATGTCGCATGCAAGTGTTTCATGTCACGAGGATATTTTAATAGATAAATATAAGAAATTTTAAAAACGGGTCAAGCAAATTTCATTTTGTAATTACTTTATCAATGGAACAATTAATTGGTTTGCGGCCGATTTTTGACGCTTGCGTCAATATATGTTTCTTGTGTTAGCCTTGTGATGTGCCTGTGTTAGCCTTGCCCATAACTTTTGGTTGTTTAAGCTCTGGCTTGACATGTGTAGTCGTTTTAAGATCTTTCTTTGAGTATAAATATATTTGACCCCTGATCTTGACTTTGAATTTTTAGCTGATTAAAAAAATATTTATACATGTACAGTGTATTATAAGGATTTAGCCCTAGCTTATACTTTTATATTGTTTGTGCTAGGGCTTCAAATGTGTATTCGTTGTGACAAGACCTTCCTAATATTTTTCACTTCTTGCTTTTGACCTTAGACTTTTTTTAAGGGTACTTAACACAAACAAAAAATAGATGCAATGATTATTGATTTATAATTTTTGACTGATTTTGATTTGAAATGACATAAATTATAAATCCCTGAAATATAAAGAAATCGTAGGCTTTCCTTGGTGCTAATATATGAGACTTTGTATTGCTTTCTATCTAATTCCATATAATTTTTTTTTAACCTTATGAGTTATGACAAAATCTTATACACTTCTCCCAATATACTTAGTAAACATTATTCAGGTTACCAATTTAAATGTAAATCTATGAGAAACATTGCTGTTTTCTGAAAAAAAGTTTGTTTGTGTTATTTATCCTTAAAAAACTACAGATTTATTTATTAGAAGTCCTTTCTTCAAACAATATTTGAAGTATCCCTTGACTTTGGAGTTTAACTTGCATTTGAGAAACCTTAATCTTCGCCACAGGCTGTCATACATCAGTGTTTCCAC
Organism: Saccostrea glomerata; assembly: GCA_003671525.1. Classification (NCBI taxonomy): domain Eukaryota; kingdom Metazoa; phylum Mollusca; class Bivalvia; order Ostreida; family Ostreidae; genus Saccostrea; species Saccostrea glomerata. The sequence continues at coordinate 756,900 of PRKT01000143.1, forward strand.
AAACAAATTTTTAAAAAATAAATATAGTCATCATTTGCATATTTGACATGTTGACTTATAAGATACAATAAAAATTGGCATGGCGCGGTACTTTTAAAACAAAAAAAATTATACTTTTGATTAGAGAGAAATCCATTTAACTTTTATTGGTGCCGTACATTACCTTCCAGAGTACTGTAAAGTAGGCTCTGAAATATAAAATTTAAAAGAAAAAAAACCCCTCATTCATTGATAAATTTATTGCAAAAAATCCATCAATTTATAACATGGAAATAAAATAAAAATCGTGTTCATCCCTTCCTTAATCTTTAAAGCTAACATTGAAAATGCAGACTTGAAAAACCTTTTCCAAAGTGCATTTCATCATTTATCAAAAATGACATTGCATGGAACAGAGAATTTTATGAATCATCCATGTGTTTATCTGATTTTCCTACCAACACCTGTTTTTTTAGATAACTTCAGTTTCATGTAAAGGGATATATTTTCGTATTTTAGGAATTTCATTTTCAAGCTTTGATAGATGCATTTATTTATGTTATATTAATTAATAGGATTTCCTCTTATCATGCACAAAAACAAACAAATGTTAAACTTTTAAACTGCATTATATTATACTTACAACAGAGGAAGTAACATTGCACTGGTGATAGTGGGGATAGGGATCCTTTATGCTGCAAATGCACTCTATGTTGGCGCACCTTATTTGAAGAAACGTTTGAAATCAATGGACTGCAGAGTTAGGAGGAATCCAATTACAATAAGGGGGTCTAGTAAGTACATTACCTTACTTTCGACAGTGCTTTTCTGACATTTGTGTTGTTGATGTGGAATCCCCTCCCCCGGGAAAAAATCCTGGAGAGCTGTATAGTGCTGTTTATTTTATTTTTTAATGTGGAAATAAAAATAAGTATATTATTTTTTAAATTGTTAAGGTTCATAAACCCTCTGCTCACTCATATAAAATTTTCTCTAACTTTTATGATTTTCCAAAGGAAATGTATATGCTAAATAAAATACAAACCATTTATAGCATGGCTTGCAGGGCAAAATTTGACAAAAAAGGCACTTCAACTTCACAAATATATAAAGGAATAATAGACATTTGTGTAATTAAGAGTTATATCTCTTATCAGAGTATCAATGTACCTTAAATAAAATCAGTAAATGGCAAAAATTGTAGTCTTTTTATTCCTCAACTTATCTGTTTGAAATAATCATTTTTTAATCACAATACTGGAGTAAAAAAATATAGAATGTTTTGAATAATCAATTCATCCTTGAAACATTTGAAGGCATGAAAAAATGATAGAAAATATTCTAAAAAGTAACGTTTTTTTAAATTTTAAATTATACGAAGGTTTATCCGAAAGAAATGCCGAAAGTCTTTTACTTTAAATTTTATTAATTTAATTAATTACCTCTATTTCCTCCAAAAACCCACATTTTCGTGAGGACAAAATTTCATAGTGGAAAATGGGCTAACAATACGTATGGTTTGATGAGGAAGTGCTGTAGTTTTTAATTCTGAAGTAAAATTCAAAATAAAAAGTGCTATTAATATAAGCATGTGCAATTTATTTATACATTTATATGTTTCATAGATTTGCCTTTTAAAAATAAGAATAAGAGTTATAACCAAATAATTGAATTAAATTATGGCTTAATTTACATAATATCAATATTCTTCTTGTCATCATCATTTTTAAAATTTTAGATACAAGCCTTTCTATAAGTCACGAAACCTCTCCAATTTATTTCCTCCCGTCATGTGAGATGACAAACACAGATGAAGAACCATGGCCACCGCCTCCACCACCAATTCAGAATCTGCGTACTCAAGACTAGGGTGTTACATTGTCTTAGGAAAAAAAGGAGAGATTTAGTCCCCCTTTTAAGGAAAAAAAGAGCAATGAGGGGGCGAACCCCCCTGGTTTTGCAGAATTATTTAATGTATGTTCTGAAGCAAATAAAAAATGTCAATATCGATATAAAGATTTGATTGCTTATTCTTTTAATTAACTTTTTCTCGCTTGATTGATAAAATGAAACAAAATTAAGAATTTACAGTTTAAAAAATGTAATTAAAATGTCATATAACTGATTTTTTAACCAATTTTGCAATTGACAGGTAGGTTGACGTCGTTACAGTGTGTTTTTGACGTTATCATAAACTGAAGCTCTCAAAGAAAGGGGTAATAAAAATGTTATCAAAGTAAAAGTAATAAACAAACGCTCTTAAAATTTAAAACATACCGTTAATCTGGAAATTTTTGCTGTAGATAATTTTTTAGCAAATTTGCGAGTTAATTGCATTCGCAAAAATATTTTTCTCAAAAATAAATTACCAATACGAAAATGTAGGACTCTGGTAACAAGACGGTAGAATTTTGTTTTTCTTACATATAATGTACAATATAGTAATAGTCATCAAACATTATAATTTGAACAAAACGTCTATTGTAGTATTTGTATAATTTGCTTTAGAGTGCTAAAAATTGGTATTTTCCTATATAATCTTATACTAAACGTACCTGTATTTGGAGACGGTTCCTATAAATAGCTGGATGGTAGATCTCCTCCAAACTTGGCATGTACACTGAAGTAAATGCAAGTTATATATGGTATAAAAATGAGTTTTGCTATTGTAGTTTTCACACAATAAAACCCCAGTCGGCCCAGGCAGTACAAAAGATTTTTTTCATATAAAATATTTTTAATGTTTTTATGCGAAAGTTTGAACACTCCATGCGTCATAACTTATTCATTTCACATGCTTGGTATGATTATACTCAATATACAAAACCTATTATTATAGGTCTTATACTCATTGGATTCTTATTGTAGTTAATTACCAACATTTACGGAACTTAATTGTTCCGTGTATGTAACCCTTAATTTGTGGATTGATTAATTGTTGTTTTCTGCCCCATTCAAGAATTCTTCACTCATCATGCCCACATAAAGACGTCTCCATATACCGATGAAGGGCTTCGAATTTCGACCTTTATACTGCTATGGGCACTCACAGCCATTCAACAGTGAGGGTTCTTTATTGTGCCAACCTATGGATAAGCGGTACTGCATGGCTAACCTTTTCCCAAAGATGTTATTTCCCTGACCATCAGACGGGTAACTGTGAGCCGAGGCCTTCTGCGTGCCCATCGGTACACCAAGCCTATCAGTGTGTGTGCAGTGGGAGTAGAAGTGGATCGACTCTGACTTGGTGCGGATTTTCATTCGTTTGAAGAGAATTGGACAACTCCATTAAATCATTCAATTATTTTTTAACTTTTTTATTGTACAATTCATCAATTGTAGAAAATGAAAGAAAGGAGAAATCATTATCTAAAAAACATTACCATTCTCAAATGATTAATAAAAATCTTTTATTGATATGGCACCAATGAAAAATAATTGCAATATCATTACACATTCATTTTTTTCATTTTCACAGGGCTTAATTAGTAGCGTATGTACATTAGATTCACACTTTTCACCCAGCGCAACCCCATGCTTTGCTAGCCTATCTGTCTCTGAATAATATTTAATTTATTTAAAAATGTATAAGATATCTTATCATTTTCATAAATCTACTATTTACAAGGATACTTGATTATTTTAAACTACGAAAGCACTGTTTATATTTTTAAAATTCGTTTATAATTACTAAGCAGTCATTATTACATTAGTTTCATTGTTTATCGAAGGGAAAAATAAAGTGAAATAAATTCCCTTAAAGCAGAGTAAATAATACATGTATTACTATTCACGATCATCATAGAACCCCTCTTTCAAGGAGCCATTCAGGAGCTCTTTCAGGAGCCATAAATTTCAAATTAGTGAGTCTCACTTGGCTGCACACAAAAGCAATCCCGAAAACTGTTTCCACTAAAAATACGACGTACGTAATATGATATTTAAAGTGATCGATGTTTTGTTTAGCTTGGTATTCATTAACTAAATCGAAAGAAGGATGGATTTTCCGTTCACAAAGTATGGGACAATCTTTCATTTGATTATTTTAACATTGATGATGTCATCAATACCTTGTACTTTTTCAGTCATTTGGATAATCTGTAAGATAATTTCTGGTCACCAAAACTTTCAGTCTGTAAAATCGTGTCCAAAAAACGAAACTGAATGGGAAATAAGACGTGCAATCAAGGATTGTAAAGAACCAATACCTGACTATCACTGTGGTGCAATAGAATCAGATGAGGATCTATACGGAGAAATATGTGCAACATCAGCTTTGACTTTGGGGGGTTATTGTCCCGTACTAAACGCTGTATCTCACAACCTTGATTACAAAAAGTGTTTGTCATCAAGTGGGTGTCCACAGAATCCCTTTGCATCGAATGAGATTTACAAGTATCCGTTTTGTTTTTCAATTTTTAATACTCATAACAGGTCAAGAGGAAATGCAATTAATCATGTTCAAATAAAGTTTATGTCTGTGAAATCCTGCCCACAAAGTAAGTCGGAATGGAATGCGAAAAAAACAGTAAAGAATTGCTCGGAACCAAATCCCGATTATCACTGTGCACCAATAGAATCAACCTCTGACCTATTTGGGGAAATCTGCTCAAATTCTACTTTGGTTTTGAAAGGGCATTGTGTCATACTTAATGCTTCATCTTACGAACTCGTCTACATGAATTGCAGTTTTCAAAAAGGATGTCCAACGGAATCATATCGATCTGACGAAATCTACAAGTATCCCTTTTGCATTTCGAGAATGATTGATAATCTTAAGCAGGACAAAGGATCATACAAAATATTTGCTTTCGTTGTAGGTGGTATCGTCGGTGGTATAATAATTTTATTTAGTATTGTTAAAGTATTTTTTCTGCTGAGAAAAAAATATCAGGATAAGAGAAGACTCGAAAATGCTAGAATTGTTGGAGCACTTTTACAGCGCAGGGGGGATGACTTTGACTTGAAACAATTACAAGCAAATGAATCAAATACAATATCAGTAGAAGAAGAAAGGGAACATTGTCTACCGGGTTACAATGGTTTGACCATGATTTGATTTTATATAGAGTAATTGGAGCTAAAGGAAACAGAAGTTGATTGAATGTTGGCAGTGATTTAATTGCATTACTGATGCACCCCACAGAGAAGTTATGACCGTGCAAAATGTAAATGCAAAAAATGGATATTTTGTACAGTTTTAAATATTTATTATTTATGGTTTGTTTAAGGTATAATAATTGTAATATATGAAATCTTCCTAAATACTTCTGGATAAGAAAGTTACAGAATGTAATATTTTAATGCTTTTTTCATAACAATTACACAAACACCTCATTCACCCTCTCATCCACATTGAAAAGAACAACACCTGTATTCATGCAATAATTCTTCAAAAATTATATTTAAATATTATTCAATAATATTAAAAAAATAATGTTCAACAAAACTATTAAATCTGAATACAAAAATACAGTAATAGAAATTTAACAATACCATTCAGAAAATCTCTATTGTGTGTTTGTCAAAGGCATGGTACGGAGAAATAATTTAAATCGAATTACCGTGGTTTTAAAACAAATGGAGCAAAATCAATTTATTAAAATATGGCTCAGCTGTGTAAATAATTTAAAAAAAAAATACAAAACCTGCAAGAGAAATTTTTGCTTTGAATAATAATGTTTTGAAAATTTCCTACCACAAATCATCATGTATACCAGTAGAAAATGGAGGATAATATGGTATATATATATGACTTATTTTATTATATTTTAAATTAAAAGCGTGAGAGAATATTACCAAATCGAGATATCGTTGTAGCAGTCATTTGGTTCTGAAGTGAAATTTATAACAAATTCTCAACAAAATTTTCTAATTGTCATAGTATTCCGGTCACCCGACAAAACAATACAAGAATTGTAAGGATTCACCTGTTGATCAATGTATTGCCATAGAATCAACACAGGAGTTTGGAGAAATTGTTTCTCATCTGCTTTGACATTACCTGGATATTATCATGTTCTTAATGCAGTATCCCACAATCTGGACTTCAGGAATTGTATTTCTGATGAAGTATGTCCACAAAAAGCATATAGATTTGACGAAGTCTACAAGTATCCTTTTTGTTTCTCAATATTTAATCATCCGAGTTGATTCAACAAAATACGAAGTTCAAGTTGTAAGTGTTGTAGACTAATATTATTCATTATAATCATAATTGCAATTTGTTTATGGAAGAAAAAATAAAAGAATTTTGAAATTTAAACAATCGAAAGAATTCTAATGAAATACTGGTATTAAGGGAAGAAGAATTATCAGAGAATTTGAAGGTAACAGAGAAATAAACCGGAAAATAGAACGTCAAATGAATGAATTCGAAAAACTAGTGATCCAGAAGGAAACGGCACAGTTAAGAACACTTTCGACAAAGCAGAAAACTGGCACGTCAACAAACTGGAACAGCTTATCAGTGAACTGTGTTTTGAACTATTTTGAATTTCATGTAATTGTATAGAACCTAACATAGGTTATTCCAGAATGGAAAAAAGGTGTCTTGAACTGTTGAATTACTTTAAGGAGACAATGATTTCAGAATTCAGGATTTTTGTAATAGTTGCTTGGCTTAGAAGTGAAATCAGTAATGCTCAACAAAGCTTTCTACTTGTGGATTCCTGTCCACAGAGCAAAGCAGATTGGGACACCAGACGAGAAAACAAGAGTTGTAAGGATCCACCTGATTACCACTGTGCTGCCATTGAATCAAAACAGGAGTTTGGAGAAATCTGTTCGTCTTCTGCTTTGACATTACCTGGTACCTGTCCTGTACTTAATGAGGTATCCCACAATCACAACTACAAGAATTGTGCTTCTGATGAAGAATGTCCAAATGAAACATACCGATCGGACGCAATTTATATGTTTCCGTTTTGTTTCTCATTGTTCAATCGTCACAGCAAACGATCCGTTCCTAAAAACGAAAATAATTTGATAACATTTATTTTACCGATGATTGCTAGTATTGTCATTATTATTATAATCACAGGTTTTGTTTTATTGATGAAAAAACGTATTAAGAATAATCAAAATCAACATAATAATGTTGATAATGTTGATATGATAGAAAAAGCAAAACACATTTTGGAACAAAAAAATAACCCTGAATACAAGGATGATAGCCATCACAGCAGTCAAATTGAAGAAGAAACACTTTTGAAAAACGAAAAGATTCCGGGATATACATGTAAACCTGTCTGTATATGACCTTTATGTGGAATTCTAACGGGTTACAAGTTTCAAATATAAATGCACATTATCCATCAAGGAAATGGACATAAAATATGTGAAAAGAGCTTATTATCTATTGACAAATTTGACCAATTTTCAAATCCTTTTTTGTGAAAAAGTCTATTTTCTTGTTACATTTATATCTTCATTTCTTTTTCAAACGATTTTTTATTCAAATCATGAAAATAACTAATTCTGTGTTTATGTTTGTAAAATGAATGTTTAGCCGCATAAAATTCTTTTTATTACCGGTAAACGTTTCTCATTAATGATACATATGAATGTATAAGAGAAATGCCAGATAGGAAGATCTAGATAATGCTTTTAGTTCATCTGAGCAAAAAGCTCGAGATTTTCTGATCTCCTGTTGTCCGCCATGCCGTCCGATCTGTTCGTCTGTAAACTTCTCGAATTTTTAACGTAAGAACAGCTGATTCAATTTTTATCAATATCGGTAGAAAAGTCACTTTGCCAAAATAAGCTCACCTAGCCGAAGGTTCAACTGAGCTTTTCTGATCAAAATTTGTCCGTTATCTGTCTTCGTCGTTGTTGTGTGGATTCAAGTTGTTAAGATCATGACTCCTGGGGCAAGAGTGGGCAAAAATGGGTGATCATTTTTTTTAGAAGGATTACATAGTAAAAAAATATTTAAAATTCTTCTTCTCGAGAACAACAAAGCATTGATTGACCATATTTATATGGAAGCATCCTCGGGTAGTTTAGATTCAAGTTTGTTCAGGAAATTTTATGAAGGAACACACAGGAAAAATAATTAAAATTTTTCACAAGAACAGCAAAGCCATGATTGATCATCAATATAAAGGCATAAAAAATGCATAGATTTAAGTTTGTTCAAATACCCACCAACCCCCTCCATGAACCCACTTTTATATTTAAACTTCAATACTGAACTGATTTTTACTTTTACCCAGCTAGTTTCTCAGGTCGTAACTCTCGTAACTGGTCAAATGATGAAAATTTGGATGGAATGCCTTTGGAAATAATATATGCTATAATAACTGCTATAACTCTTTTTTGCGCTGTCATAATAATTGTCATTTCTAAAAGAAAGAGAAAGAAAAACAGGGATCAAAAGTGTAGAAAAGAAATCCTGTGTTACGTCGATATAGATACTTTTTGTTTGAAAAATATGGATATTGGACAGGCATCAGAATTTTAATTTGAGTAAATATATGTTTTGTTTGTTTGTTTATTTGTTCTATAATTAATAATAAATGGATGAAGATTGTAAGAAAATTAAACAATCAACTAAACAAGATCATGTATGTAGCAAGTTATTCGTATACACATGTATCTACTGATTCATTTTCGAAATTATAACTCCTAAACTGTTGCAAAATTTTGTCCAACGAATTAACTGTTTATTGTTGGCTGCAACCATGTGATCAATTCTTATTTCCGACAGTCTTGTTTACAATTGATAATCTAATAGTATTTGCTGTATTACTAGTATATAAATGTGAATGATGTGTATGTTTATAAAATATAATTTAGAAAAGATTAAATGATTATACATGTATAAATCTCTGTTATTTAGAGAATATAGTTACAATGTTTCAGATGAACATTTTTTTAAATTTCTAAAATAGTAAAAACAAAATGTTCTCGTTCATTCGAAAGGTCGTGAGCATATTTGGACATAATATAGTATTTTTTCTACAAAAAATTTCATCCAACTACACACCTTAGGTTATTCTAACGGGTATAATGCTATATGACAATAAATACCAACACAGAAGCTCATTCGATCATATCAATCGACATAGGGCATATCTCATAACTTTTCAACATATAGTTCATCAGAAGTATGCTTGATCTCTTGTATGTCAAAACAATCCTTGTCCAAGTAACAACAATTCTTTTCTTTGCCGATACAGTTCTCTGGTAAGCTGTTACAGTTCTCATCTTCATCATGCCAGTTTTCTGCTATGTCGAAACTGTTCTTAACTTTGCCGTTTTCTGCTGTATCAAAAAATATCTGTTTACTGTGGAAGAAAGTTTCTTCTGCATCAGGAAAATTCTTTTCTGGATATATGCCACACAGATCTAGTTTTTCGAGTTCATTCATTTGGCGTTCTGTTTTCCAGTTTATTTCACTGTTACCCTTAGTATTTTCTGATAGTTCTTCCCTTATTATTTCATTAGAATTCTTTCGATATTTTTCAAACTTCTTTTGTCTTTTCTTCCATAAACAAATTGCAATTATTATTATGGCTATTTGTCCTACAGCACTAACAACAATCACAATTGGCGTCGTTAAATTATTTTCCTGATCTGGAACTGCAGTTGAACTTCGTATTTTGTTGAATCGACTGGGATGATCAAATATTGAGAACCAAACCGGATGCTCGTAAACTTCGTCCGATCTATATGCTTTTCGTGGACATGCTTCATTAGATATACAATTCAGGAAGTCGAGATTATATAAAACAGAATTAAGTACAGGGCAGTATCCAGCAAGTGTCAAAGCAGAAAGTGCACAAATTTCTCCAAAGGTCTGTGTTGATTCTATTGCAGCACAATGGTAGTTTAGGGGGTTCTTACACCTCTTGTTTACTCGACTGGTATCCCACTCTGTTTTGTTCTGTGGACAGGAATTCACAAGTAGAAAGTTTTGTTGAGCATGTATGATTTCCCCTCCAATCCAGTTGAGGATTAAAACGATTCCCCATTTTGAAATCATTTTTAGCCCACCTGAGCCGAAGGCTCAAGTGAGCTTTTCTGATTACATTTTGTCCGTCGTCCGTCTGTCTGTCTGGCTGTCTGTCTGTCTGTCCGTCTGTAAACTTTTCACATTTTCGACTTCTTCTCAAGAACCACTGGGCCAATTTTGACCAAACTTGGTACAAAGCATTCTTGGGTGAAGGTGAATTTAAATTGTTAAAATGAAGGGCCAAGTCCCCTCACAAGGGGAGATAATCAAGAAAAGACAAAAATAGGGTGGGGTCATTAAAAAATCTTCTTTTCAAGAACCACTGGGCGAGAAGAGCTGAAACTTATGTGGAAGCATCCTGGGGCAGTGTAGATTCTAAATTATTCAAATCATGACCCCCAAGGGTAGGGCGGGGCCACAATGGGGAATCAAAGTTTTACATAGAAATATATAGGAAAAATCTTTGAAAATCTTCTCCTCAAGAATCACTGGGCAAGAAAGCTGAAACTTATGTGGAAGCATCCTGGGGTAGTGTAGATTCTAAATTGTTCAAATCATGACTCCCTGGGGTAGGGCGGGGCCACAATGGGGAATCAAAGTTTTACATAGAAATGTATCGGAAAAATCTTTGAAAATCTTCTTTTTAAGAACCACTTGGCCAGAAAAGCTGAAACTTGTGTGGAAGCATCCTGGGTTAGTGTAGATTCTAAATTGCTCAAATCATGACCCCTGGGGGTAGGGCAGGGCCACAATAGGGAATCAAAGTTTTACATAGAAATATATAGGAAAAATCTTTGAAAAATCTTCTTCTCAAGAACCACTGGGCCAGAAAAGCTGAAAGAATTGCGAACGATAGTATTGTTCTCCCGCCTACCTCCAAGTCAATTTTCAAAAGTTAACATATTCGATGAATTTTTAATATATTTTATAGATAATTATATGGATTTTCATAAAACATTACTTATTTGGGAAAACAAAGAGAGATAACTCTAAAATATTGGTAAAACTTGTGTTTTTCATTATAGAAATCAACGGAAAACGGAAAATATTTTTAAAACATCTTCCCCCCCCCCCCCCCCGTGTCACAAAAATTCCTTTTTAC
>PRKT01000143.1:771210-783749 GCA_003671525.1 Saccostrea glomerata
CTACGTTCGGGTTTTTCTTTCGACGCCGCCATATCGAAACTCTAGTAATCCTACTGTATGGCTGGGTTAGCTTGGGTAGAGTTCATAAGGTCATATGACGTATTTTGAGTAGTAACTATGGTCGTTCGATTGAAACTCAAGTGACTCGAGTACGTACTCGGGTACGAATCGAAGTCGCCCCTGGTGGCACACGTTTACTTCTATAAAAACTATGGGGCGCCGTTTTGGTATTTACTGCCAAAAAGTGATATCACCTATTCGAATAGGTGATATCACTTATTCGAATAGGTGATATCACCTATTGGAAATGAATAGGTGATATCACCTATTCGAATAGGTTATATCACCTATTTGAATCTCTTACAACATTAAATAATGAATGCTCCCTATAATATACAGATTATCACTGGAACCAAGAAAATTCGCACTAACCAGTTTTTATGCGTTTTTTCCAATTGTTCTTAAAGTTTACTTGATAGATAAGTGAAATAAATTAATTTGTGATCAAAACAAACTACACTATTAGGGTTGATCAAAATTAATTGCAAAAACTCGTTTACTTTCACTTTCGTTTTATAACTTCCGGGTATCTGAGCGTTCTTGGAGACAATTGGATTTCCGCTTCGCATTAGATTTTCAGCCTCGCAATGGACTAGTAGGGGCTGTCATGTCGTTTGTTTTCCGATTATTGAAAAAGGAGAGGAGAGAATGGATTGAGTTATACAGGTAAACAACCTTTAATCGCTTTATTGTTTTATAAAATGACGTACAGTACACACAACTATGTGTACAAGCTATTCTGAATGGGACAAGATTAGCGAATATTTTCAAGCATAAAAGGAATATTAATATAGTTTTTAAGATGAAAACATGTTTTAAAACTGAAAGGATCCCCAAATTTTATTTCATTCATCTAGCTCAAGGAACAATAGAATCAGGTCCTGATATAAATGTAGAATCAGCTGTCTGAGAATGCAAAGTCATTGAAAACAAATGGGAAATACATGTGCATGTACCCAAATACATCCATCACGAGAATACAGGGTTGATGACTACATTAAAACATGATTCTGATAGAAATAATATTTATTATATAATTTATATAATTTATTAATAATATTATCCATAAATCATTACAGTAGATATAAAGTAGATGAGCTAATTATGTACTCTATCCTGTTGATCCGGAAATAAAAATGTCAATCATTACTTCTTGCATGTACACAGGCATGTATACATTCAATTTCAATTTCTGTATTAACTGTAAAGCTTTATGACCCCATTCCCAAATACTCTTAAATTATGAGACGGGCATTTTTTTTCCTAAAATAGGAATTTATGAGCAGCGGCTGAATTTCATAATTGGGGATGGGGAATGCAGTAGTAGGAAAAGGGTTCTTGTGGCTGCATTGAAGGGAAAAGTACTGGCGGGAGTGCAGGGGCAAAGCCCCCATAAAACTGAGGAAACACCTAAGGTTTTTTTCCCTTTGATTTTAGAATAGCATAAGCAAAATTTCATAAACAAATTCAAAGACCCATCGCGCTTGCCCTGGATCCGCCTTTGATTAGAATTTGGAATTTTTCTCATTTGTCGTACATGTGGGTGCAACAATTTAACTGTGTCTCCTTACAGGCCCTCACTGGGGCCATAGGAAATTCATCATTCAACAATACAACATTTTATCTATGTTACAGGGCTCCAGAAGGTACTGGAAAAAGGACAATGCTTCAACTGAATGTGTCATCTTTGTACTGGTATCTGTTAATGGGGTTAATCTCATAGTTCTCTCATATGACAACTTCCAAGTATTTACTGATGGAATTCATTTTAAATCAGGTACAAGGTAAATTTTTGGGCTGCACTTTTCTTTACTTCAATATTTAAAACTTACTAGTTCAGTATCAAATTCACAAAAGCTCACATACCATGGTAAATCAAGGGAGCATATAAATGCAACTTTTCTCCTACTGTGTGCCTTACATTCATTCCAACGATTGAAATGCACATTCAACATTTCATAAGTAAGTTCTGCAAAAAAATTGCTAAATGCACAGAATTTTTGCACATTTGTTTCAACGAATAATCTTTTCTTAAAAATTCTTAAGTAAATCAAGACAAATATTGCATGCTTATTTTAATACGCTATAAATACACTTCAGAACAAATTTAATTTAATTTGTATATTTGGTAGTTACAACTTACATGTGTATTTAGTTTTTAATATAAAGGATGTACACAGGCACGTTATACAGTATGAGTAAAACTTGTTTAGTACAAACACAGATACATGTACTGCAAATTCACGGATATAGCAAAGTTATCTTGTATCCCCTGCTATATAAATTTAAAAATTCCCTATACGGATATAATGAATTATGGATATACATGTAGCAAAGTAATATCATAGGTCCCAGTGACTTCGCTATAACCGAGTTTTACTGTATTATTGTTAATACTAGTATTCAAGAAAGTATTCACTTTTTTTCTTGTAGATGATCACTTCCACCTGATGTTTTTCCAGGTTCTTGTGAAAAGTGTTTCATCTGGCAACATTCCGCTACGAATACTTTGCCGATGGAACTGACATCAATCAAATGCTCACGACACTGATAATTCATTAATTGGAAGAGAATTTCCTTTGGGACAAACAAACTGTTTCAACATTTTCACCTAAAAGTTGGTACTGATGAAATTTTGTTTGAAGGAAGCTAAAGGCTAATGAGTACTAAAAAACAAGCCAGATGAAATACAAAAGGGTTAATACAAGTCATTTAAAATTTTCATTTTTTTGCAGGTTGTGATGAGTGCACCGGAAGTTTTCTCAGGATCTCGTCCGACATCATAGGTACAACTGGTCACTGTGCTTTCTTGGATTTGTAAGCAGGCATATTGTTAAGGCGGTGACATATGTAGCTCCAATTCCAAATGATGCTTGACTGTTTTCATTCGGTTTATAAGTAAACCTGGATTAATATCTGATGCAGTAATATAGAGCCATGTCATGTTTAATTTCATCTTCCCACTGTCACAAAGTACTGAAATAAAAGCAATTTTGATTTAAATATAATTTTTTTTTGTTTTCATAGTATGTTCATGTAATGTAACATTCAACAGAAATTCAAATAAATCACAAATTAACAAGATGTGTTTGTGAAACACTATGCGCCCGGTGTCAACAAAGTTCGAAAAAGCAATTTTTAGTATATAGGTCACAGTCAAGGTCACAAGGTCATTGACCTTGATGTCATTTGAAAGAACTTTATTAGTGGAGTATGCATACCAAATATGAAGTCTCTATCTCTTATGGTTAAAAGTTTTGGCGAAGGTTAAAGTTGACAACAGACAGACAGACAAACAGACAGGACAAAAACAATATACGCCCGGGATCTATCGATCCGGGCGCATAAAAAGTATTAAATGTTAATCTTTAGAAGATGAAGGTTTTGCTTTCAATTGTTTGATTCTTTGCTGATAGGGCCACTTACCTTTAATAATGTCCTGATGGTCTTCATGCTGGATAAGTTCTCAATCAAAACAATCTATTGCAAGATGTGCAGACAATAACCTGTAATTAAGCAAGCCTTTGTAACATGTCATTTGAATTTTGCATAGTTGTATGCACACCTGATAATAATTAGGTACCTGACAAATAATGAGTTATACCTCTGGCAAATATCTATTTATTTGATACAAATTGGAACCTTCTTTGTTAAAGCTGCTTAATCCGAAACAGGCACATATTACCTTACACAATAAAAGTACGCCATTACATAGATAATATATAAAAATAAATTATAAGATGATTTTATAGTTTATTACAACAATCCTTAAAAGGAGAAATTATTGACAAACAGAAGTTCCTGACGGGAAGTCAAGATCTGTTGTGAGTCACCTTTGAAAAAAAAATAAATTTATTGGTTTTATCTAATTATGCAGACTATTCAAACCCAAGTTATTTTTTTTTTCCATTAGTAGAAGCCTAAGTCATAATATATCTTTTAAAAATTAAGGTATTAATTGAATATAATCGATAGTAATTTTTATTAATATGCATATTTAAAAGAATGAAGGAAAATCAGATATCTTTAAAGATTTTTTAAAGGAAGTTTAGTAATGAAGGCTAAAATACTGTCTGTATACAGGTATAAGTACCGGTACTTTGTTGTGGAAAAAAAAACAGCTCGGGTTTGTACTTCATGAGATAAAAGCGATAATTTTAATTTTTCGAAGGTGATTTCATGTGATATCAACAAAAGATTATTTTTTGTGTGACCTAAAAAAAAAAATTTTTTTTTTAACTTTTGAATTTTGATATCTTTTAAAGAAAAAGATTAAGGGGATATAATTTGACAAAAGTTGAAACAATTTATGGATAATTATTTTTCAAGAAGTGAAACGAATATATTTTTTCGCGATTTGAATTGGACTAAGTGACATTAAATTTCATCAATAATTTTACAAGAAAATCCGAATAAAAATTGTCCTTTTTATACACATGCACAAAATGTTTTCAAGACATTACATGTATAATTTCTGGTATAAAAATTGAGTATTTGTTATATCTTCATATTTAGGGTGCCCCTACCAAGGCCAAATATAAAAAAAAATTTGTTTGATGTACTCAGACCCGTCAAAATCATCTCTACCCGTTAGCAATAATTTTTTTCAGTACTTCAAATTTTTTATTTTCTTCCCCAATTTCCATACATCTTTTAAAACGAAGGTATAATTTTTTTTTTTGGATACTTTTTGATTTATAAATATAATTTAAGTCTGTCTAGCTATCCAGTACATAATGAAAACATCAATAGATTTCTGAGTCTGTGATTTTTTAATATGAGTTATCAATTAGTTCAATATTGTAAGGCAAAAAAAAGTACATACCAACCACCCTTAATAAAAGTAAGTTGGAGTAATCAAACAAAAATTATTTTAAATTAATGGCCAATGATGACTACCGGTCTTAAATCTGTTATAAAAAAAATTCCATACGTGTATATAAAATTATACATTTAATCTGTATACAAGGCTGTTTCCCCCAATTTTAATAGTGAGGTGGGATGACAGTACAGATGAATTATGGGTAAATGTCTAAACCTTGGGGTGGGGGTTGAGGGTAAAGCTTCACTGGACATAGCAGACCTTTTTGTCATTTTATGATATACCATGTCTTATATACATGTATGAGAGTAAATTTAATCCATGTATACATTGTAGGACCATTACCAGTTTTGTTTGGACTTTCAGTAACACGACGTGGCATTCTCGACGTTACCTAATTAGCTTCTGAAATTAATTTACACAGCTTTCCTTCACTGATAAATTTGCATAGGATAGAAATTCAGCCGAATATCAACTGGTGTAGTAAATAGCCAATTAAAAGTTCTTTCACAGCACAGGTGGGGCATAAGTTGTCTCATCCTTGTCAACAATAATTTTAAGTTTCTAATGTTATCAATTTCTTAACCAATAAGAATTCGAATCTACTAGTATTTGCCATTATGTAGTGCAGAGAATGCCACGCCCTATACTGAAAGTCCAAAATAAGGTGAAAATCCTTATATGTCCTAGTACTTATTTAATGTTGCATCAATTTCATACCTGTATTTCATTTGCATTTTAAAGAATGTTGATGACTTAGTCAGTTTAGTCTAAGGTACTGCTTAAAGCAGCTGCATCTCGCATCTGTCTTACTGATCAGCCCGGTTCTCTTGGACTTCTGCTATAGAATAAGTTTTAATGTATTTATGTTACTAAGATCAAGGAATAAATTGCATGAACAGACAGAAATTTAACCAAATGCCTTTACCATGTTCAGGGAACGTACACTTTTTAATTAAGAAATTTGTTCATGTAAATATTGTTATTGTAGCAATATGAATTTTGTTAAACAGCTGTTAAATGTTGAACACAGAGAGATAGCAAAATATATTAACATCTAATCCTTAGGAAATAAATGGCAACGAGTACTCAATCAATGCTCGATCGCCTCAATCCGCTGACATGCAACAGGTAAAACTTTACTGAAAAAAAGTATTTTTAATAAATTGTTTACCCAAACAAATGTGATGCAGCCGCAGTATGACGTTTGTACCCATCGGGCACTGACAAAATTCCTCCTCTATAATCAGCTGATTAAAACATCACCGTCCTCGGATTAAGGAAAAATCTGTTAACAAATAAACTCAAAAGATGATTGGGAAACTATTTCATAAGTGTATGAAATAAGCCACTTCTTTTTTTCGCTCAAAATAAACACGAAACAGATGACATTTGTTATATCCCTGTTATTAGTTTGACCTTTTGCTGACTTTCGTTCATTAGTAAAACCAGTTGATGCTGTATCATTATTAGCCAATCAGATAATTTCTTTTGTTTTATGTGCGAGTCTGCAAGGTCATTCAATAAACGTGTTCAACTCATGTCCATGTGTTAACTTAATCACTCTGGGTCCATCATCTACCAAATACCTCTTAATCTAACATGGTGGCAGCGGTAAACCTGTGAATATTGAACTAAACGGTGCGTCAACCGTAAGTTGTGACTATTTTGTGCATTTTTTCTCATTATTTCGGGAACCAGAACACTGTCAACTCGATCGACACATGAGGTCACTGAGTGCATCAGCTCATTTTTGAATGACATTTGAGAACTCGGAAGTATTACCTTTCCTCAGATATCTATTCAATATGGGTGATCCACCAACTATATATCAAAGTGTTCCGGGACCAGGAAAACTCTCTCTAGAAGGTGATGCAGCTCTAAACTTCCGCCGTTTTGAGCGCGGGTGGAAAGAGTACGAAGTCGGCGCTCGTGTCAAGGAACAGGATGCGACAGTCCGAGCTTCCATTCTCCAATCATATTTGACCGCAGAAGTCCTAGAACTACTGGAAACGCTTCCATTTGAGGACCCAGCTCACCGCAAAGATGCTGACCGTATTCTCAAAGTGCTTGAAACTCACTTCATTGGGACTACAAATGAAACTTATGAAAGGTACAAATTTAACATTCGCTCTCAGAAAAAAGGGGAAACTTTTGATACATTTCTCGGAGCAATCCGTGTACTCTCCAAGTCCTGTAATTTTGGTGCACTCGAGGACTCTTTACTCCGTGACAAAATAGTGTGTGGTGTTAACAAGGAACACACAAGACGTAAACTCCTTGCGGAATCACAACTCAACCTGGCAAAAGCCATAAACATTTGTAAGGCTGACGAGTCAGCTACACAGCAAGCATCTGAAATAGGCAAATCAACAGACACAAAGGAGGATTCTGTTCATAGTGTAAAAACTCCACGTGACTCTAAACATTCTCAGCGGCCCCAGAGAGGACCCCCTCCACAACAGAGACCACACAAAGGACAGACTCAGAGACAAATAAACCATTGCAAGTACTGTGGTGGTGCACATGCATGGAAAAAAGAAGCATGTCCGGCATACGGAAAGACTTGTAAGAAGTGTAAAGGAAAAAACCATTTTGCTAAGTACTGTAAGCAAGGTGTTAATACTCGTGTACACAGTGTAGAAGAAGGCAATGACTATTATGCGGAGCCTGAGTACTTGATTAGACAAGTCAGTACTAACATTGCAGGTGGATCTGGACGTCTCTGTGCGGAACTCATGGTTAACGATCAACCAATAGCATTTCAGATAGACACCGGTGCTTCTAACAATCTTATTGGAAAGAAATGGATTGGTGACACTACTATTACTCCATCGACCAGTACTCTAGTGATGTGGAATGGCTTGCGTATGGAACCTCATGGGGAGTGTATTCTGAAATTAGTCAATCACAAGAACAGGACCAAGTACAAAGTCAAGTTCGTAGTTGTCAATGAGGACTTAACTCCACTCCTCGGACTCAATGCATGTACTCAAATGGGAATCATTACCATAAATCAGGACGAGTTCAAGCGAGTGAACTCTGTGTACTCCGTCTGTCCGACTGTTGCGTACAAGGATGTATGTCACAGCCGCACTATAGTTGTTACTTCATATAAATAACAGAACAGCTGCTGTGGGTTCATTTGTTTATCTGTATTTCAATTACTTTGACAGGATGATATTATAAGAATAACAACAAGAAGGTGACCTGTAAAATAAATGAATACACTCATACACTAACACTCACACATTTAATTATTTTAGAATACTTTAACTGTTCCGATTCAATTATCTTTAATTAGATAATTAATTGATAAGGTATTTAATATATTCAGAGCAACGGTGGTAAATTAATTCTTACCGAATAGACAGGTATAAAGTTGTCTTTATTATTAAATAAGAGACTTTATGGAGAATGAGATTGACTCTTCCTTTCTCCTGGCTGTCCTAGGGTGGAGTGAGTTATTAAGGGTGTTTGGCGCCAAGCATGCGCATTTGGTTCCAAACTAGTAAAACCACTCACACACTTCTCACACTAAAATATCAACCAATCATACACCATCAAACCTCACCCATTCTGACACAAACACCTTTGACCTTTCACACTCTCAAACCAACCAATGAGCATTCAACCCCATGGATATCAATGAACGACTTTATGAATGACTGAACACATAGTAAATTCCAGAGGACTGTAATTCACTATGCTGTATAATAGATGAAAATGATGATGATGGTAATGAAATGATTAGTATATTAGGTCACAAATTATTAATGAAAAAATTATAAAGTATTTATCATAATAATAATTTATTCACCCTGTGACATGTATTTGAGGACAAAATAGGACAACTCCCTGGAGTAGCACATTTTGAGGTTGACCCCTCAGTCTCACCAGTTATATCGCCAGTCCGGAAAGTTGCAGTCCACATGAAACCAAAACTAAAGGAAGCACTAGAGGATCTGACAAAGAAGGCTATCATAGCTCCTGTTAACAAGCCCACCGATTGGCTCAGTCACCTTGTATGTACCACTAAGAGAAACGGTGAACTCCGATTATGTTTAGACCCAGAGCATCTCAACAAAGCACTGAAGCGTGAACATTTTCATCTCCCTGTACTCCGTGAGATGTTACCAGACCTGGCACATGCAAAGATGTTCTCAACGTTTGATCTCCGTCATGGCTACTGGCACGTAAGGCTGGATGATGAAAGTAGTCACATGACTACATTTGACACACCATTCGGAAGGTACCGTTGGTTACGACTCCCATTCGGCACCAGTGTTTCCTCAGAGATGTTCCAGCGACGTCTATATCAGGCTATAGGTGACTTGAGAGGGATTCTGAACATCGCAGATGATGTACTACTCTATGGTTTTGGTGAGACCAAGGAAGAGGCCATGAGAGACCATGATGAAAAGTTAGTAGCATTTCTCCAGCGATGTCAAGCAGTTGGTATCCGGCTCAATCCGAAGAAGATGCGGTTGAGACTCTCCCAGGTAGGATTCATGGGTCACCTTGTAACTGACAAAGGAGTGTTACCAGACCCCGATAAGGTAGCTGCCATTCGCAACATGCCAGCACCAACAGACTTACATGGTGTTCACAGACTATGTGGAACGGTGAACTTCCTATCAGACTTCATTCCATCATTAGCTACAATAATGGAACCGATAAACATGCTCAAACGGAAGCACATTGAGTTCAGATGGGACGAACCACAACGTAAGGCTTTCAACAAAGTGAAAGAAATACTATCCTCTGAGAATCATCTCCAATACTACGATGATAAGAAACCATACAGTGTGATGCGTCCCAAAGAGGCTTAGGAGCAGCCCTTCTACAGGAAGGAAAGCCAATAGCATATGCTAGCCGAGCACTCACTGAAACTGAGGCGAACTATGCTCAGATCGAGAAGGAACTTCTGGCCATAGTTTTTGCATTGGAGAAGTTTCATCATTACACATTTGCTCGACATGTGGTGGTACAGTCTGACCACAAACCGCTAGAGACTATCATCCCAGGCTCTCTCTGGAAAGCTCCAAAATGCCTACAGGCAATGAAACTCCGACTCCAGAAGTATGACATACCTGTTAAGTACCACAGGGGCAAGGAAATGCACATAGCAGACACACTGTCACGTGCGTACCCGTCTGACACAGGAATGGGCAAACAGGATGACATAATTGACATCAATGTTATTCAACATATCTCCATCTCCCCTGAGCGTATCAAAGAGATACAATGCCACACTGCTAAGGATGAGACCCTACAGGCTCTTCGCAAGGCTATCGTGGAAGGTTGGCCTGACCTCTTAACTGAACTACCTCCAGTGGTAGGGCGTTATGCATCTTACAGAAATGAACTTTCGTTTACGGATGGTATCATTCTACGTGGAGACAGGATCGTAGTTCCTCAGACTCTCCGTAAAAGTATGCTAGAAAGACTCCATAGCTCTCATCTAGGTATTACTGGTACCCGTCGACGAGCAGCTGAATGTCTCTACTGGCCGAACATGAGTAACGACATAAAGGAATTCATTTCACAGTTTGAGACATGCCGCAGCATGGAAGTGGCAAATACCAAGATGCCACTCTCGCCCCATGACGTCCCAGTCCGACCATGGTCTAAGGTTGGTGTTGACCTTTTCACGCTCAACAACATCAACTATCTCATTCTCGTTGACTACTTCTCTGGATACTTTGAGGTTGATGAACTGCGCCAAACACTTGCAATCAATGTCATCCAAAGAATGAAGTATCATTTTGCTCGATACGGACTACCTGAGATTGTCGTCTCGGACAACGGTCCCCAATTCTCATGTCTCGAGTTTCTGAACTTTGCAGAAGAATATGACTTCAGACATCAGCCCAGTAGTCCTGGAAATTCTCAAGCCAATGGAAAAGCTGAGGCTGCAGTAAAAACAGCAAAGACTATCATCAAAAAAGCTCTGGCGTCTGGAAGGGATGTGTATCTGGCGCTACTTGATCTCAGGAACACACCGACCCTAGGACAGAACACAAGCCCTGTACAGCGCTCTCTTGGTCGCCGTACACGTACGCTTTTACCAATGACAACCAACCTACTCCGACCAGAAGGCATACAGACTGACGATATTCACCGTAAGATCCTGCAGCGACAGGAAACACAGAAAAGCTATTTCGACAGAAAATCAAAGGCCCTCAAGCCTCTCGAGGAAGGTGATGTGGTTCGTCTTCAACCATTCGTCAACCGTAAAGCCCTTTGGGCTAAAGGTCAAGTCATCCGTCGTCTAGATGATCGCCCCTATGAAGTCAGTTCTGGAGACCGCATATACCGGCACAATCGAGTACACCTTAAGGCTACCAATGAACCTCCAGTGATGACCTTTTCACCTAACATACCTGTGCCTGCACCGTCTGTAGTACCTACTCCAAAAACACCGACTAAACCTAATTCACCGGTTAAGGTCAGCCCACAGCCTGTGCAACCACATATCACTGTACCTCCGGCACCGATGCCAAACTTACCTGATGCTCGTATTACCACATCAGCTCCGAAGGCTGATTCAGCAGTGAAAACGCGATCAGGCAGGACAGTTAACCTACCTTCGCATCTTAAGGATTTTCAGATTGATGTTAAAAAATGAACAGTTTTGTATAAGCTTTATTATGTTTACATCTCAATGACAGTTTCTTTTTTTTTTGTAAAATGAGGAGGATGTTATATTCCTATTATTAGTTTGACCTTTTGCTGACTTTCGTTCATTAGTAAAACCAGTTGATGCTGTATCATTATTAGCCAATCAGATAATTTCTTTTGTTTTATGTGCGAGTCTGCAAGGTCATTCAATAAACGTGTTCAACTCATGTCCATGTGTTAACTTAATCACTCTGGGTCCATCATCTACCAAATATCTCATAATCTAACAACATTCTCTGACTTGTTTACCTGTACTTTGATCGAAATTTTCCTCGTGGACACTCGCACCCAAGCTTTTATGACACCGTTTCATCCATCGTAAGTCGGAGAACCCTTCTGCTTTGTAAAACTACTTAACTTTTCCTCGAAAGCTGTGCATAAACCAGAAACATGCTTTACTCAATACACAACTCCATGTTTGAGGTTACTCTCGCGAGTCACGTGACGAAAACGAAAGTGAAAGTAAATAAGATTAGGGAGCTGTTGTTATTTCATAAAAAAAATCGAATAGGTGATATCACCTATTCGAATAAGTGATATCACCTATTCGTGCTGAATAGGTGATATCACCTATTCGAATAAGTGATATCACCTATTCAAATCGAATAGGTGATATCACCTATTCGAATAGGTGATATCACTTATTCGAATAGGTGATATCACCTATTGGAATAGGTGATATCACCTATTCAGACTCTGAATAGGTGATATCACCTATTCGAATAAGTGATACCACTTTTTGACAGTAAATACCAAAACGGCGCCTCATAAAAAACAGGCTTGTGTATTTCACTTCATTTTCCTCTATAAATGATTTCTTTTTCTCTAGAGATAAACGACATTTATGAGAATGTAGACCAGAAATATTATTCTCTAAAAATTATTCCACAGTGTAAACATTCATTGTTTGAGGACAAGAATTATTCATTCTTCTTCACGATTAAGGAGTCACCCACAAGCGGACCCCCCCCCC
>PRKT01000143.1:787450-798358 GCA_003671525.1 Saccostrea glomerata
CCCCCCCCCCCCCCCCCCCCCCACAAACATAGGAGACAGGTACGCGACAGGACGCACAACGAAGGATGTAAAGAGATAGTAATAGCTAGGTCACCTGAAAGACTCAGGTGATTTTTGCGTAAGTGTATCTTTTGAAGGCTTTACTTATTTATAAATTATAAAAAGCCCATCTCTATAATGAAGCTCAATTACTATCATTCCAATAACAGCGTGTCACTTTGCTTGATCGACCGTGGTAAAAATTTCACAAATTGATTAGCATATCATTCATCGATTAGATGTTTGATTTGAATGAATTCAATACTACTTTGCATATAAAAACAGAATCCAACAATACCCCTATAACACTGACCAATCGTATTGAATGATTGTTTTCCAGCACGGCATTTTAGTCACCGGCAACACGTGGTCAGTCAAAGCCCGTTTACTGTCCAGCAAAAAGCACGTGCCATATTTCTTGTGATTTAATGAGAATATTTAAAGCATAAAATGATTAAGGTTATACTTTGAAACTATTATAATATATAAATTATATTGTATATAGCGATCAATTCTATGATTATAAGGATAAAAACTTGCTTTGCCTGTCCACATGTGATTATTGTTTACTGCATTCTCGTGAACAATTATTCAATACGACTGGTCAGTATTGAAAGTGGTATTGCTGTGTTCTGTATTTCATATGCAAAGTAGTATTGCTTTCATTGAAATTTAACATCCAATCGATGAATAATATAGTAATCAACATGTGAAACTTTACCACGCTCGGTTAAGCAAAGTGACACGCTGTTATTGGAATGATAGTATATTGGTCGATTGCATAGTATTGTTTAAAACGAAAGTAGAATTCTATTGACGATTCTGTAATGTTGGTAACAAAGATGTCTCAGAAAATTATTTCATTCATTTTGCTTGTTTGTGCAGAATTATATGCTCAGGATTTTCATCCTGTGAAATTTTGTCCACAGACCAAAACAGAATGGGATAAAAAGAAATCTGAGAAGAACTGCAAAGAACCAGCCCCAGACTATCAATGTGCTGCCATTGAATCAACACAGGACCAGTTCGGGGAAATATGCTCCAATTCAGCGTTGACTTTGAATGGCTACTGTCCAATTCTTAATGCTGTATCCTATAATCTGAATTACAAGGAATGTTCTTCATACAATGGATGTCCACAAAAACCTTATTCATCGGATGAAATTTACAAATACCCAGTATGTTTTTCAATGTTTGATCCTCCTCAGCAGACAGCCGAAGAATCAGAAAATAAAAAATGCGATCCGTGGATTGCAGGAGTAGTAGGCACCACTGTTGCAGCTGTGTTTTTCCTTTGTATCGTCGTTGTTATTGTCATTCTTTACATCAGAGAGAAAATCAAGAAGAAAAACGCACATTATAAATCTGAGGATTGCGAGTCAATAAAAGATTTTGGAAGTGGGAACTAGCCTATGATGTCGTAGATTTTATTAGGCACATTAATTAAGATAATTAAATCAAGTTTACCTTGGTATAATCTTTAATAGCTTAATCTTTGTAGTTTATACTGATCCAACCTCCGTTGTACTTTTTACTCGTTCCTCTTTTTGGCACCTTTGCATTATTGTCAATTTGATTTACCATGAAATTTCATTCTGGAACTTTTTGTCGAAATTTCAAAGCTTAAATTCGATAACAGTGCGGTAAATTTTGGAAATAATATGTGAATATACAAGTTAAAGTTCCATTTAAATGTGTATATATGAACTGGAGTACATAAAATCTGAAATGCATAGCAATAATATTTTGACTAACTATTGTAAAAATTTCAATTTATTATATACGTCGTATGTATTAAAACTTTGATCCTTTAGATACGTGTCTTTAGAGAACAATACTCAACTACATGTATAGTATTTTTTGTTAGTTAGGATATGTTCAGCTAAAATGCAAGGGTAAAATAGTTTAAGGCCGCACCAATTTAATTTCTTGTTCTTCGGACATTTAAGGAAAAAAAGTACGAGCAGGCTAGCGGTTAAATAATAATATTATTACTTTTTTGTAGACAATTTTTTAGGCGGAGCGTGAAAAAATTTGAACGGACAATTTTTTTCCTGATTTGCAGATAAAAAATATGATAGATAGAGCGGAAATTGTACAGAAAATGGCACAAAATTCTTATAGTGCGGGAAATTTAAATTGATATTATTTGTATGGTTCTGTTTAAATACGAGCGCGTGGGTCCGACGAACAAGAAATTTTATTGGTGTGGCCTTAGTAATATAATTATTGTGCATTTTTAGCCGGGCTTATTGCTCAAAGAGCAATTGCCGGCTTATGTGATCCTGTTCAAGGCAGGATTTTAACCCCATAGTCGCCATTTCAAAGTTACGTGCAAAAATATAGTTCTTACTCTCAATCGCTTTTGAGATAATACAAACGCTAAATAAAGCAACAAAAATAAAAGTTTTTTCTATATAAAATAAACATTAGTAGTATTGACTTTGAAAACTTCATAAGTCAAAGAACATAGTTCATTAGCGTAAGGATTTTTGATAATCAGTGTGACCGTAGTTCTCTACACATACGAGGTAAAGCAGGAGAGGGAACCAAACTGGCCTGTTTGTTTACATTCAGCTGCGGTACCAGATTAATTCTGATTCTGACAAAACCGGACCGTGGTATTAGGATTGAAAAACTCACTGTCAGTGTCTTATCATTTATATTGATAGTTTTAAAATAGTTTTTTCATCAGAATATAAACGTGATTCATGTAAGAAACCCATTCTACTCTGTAAATGAGCACGGCTCTCTGTACTTCAGAGTACTTTGATTAACTTTAGCAACCATATTCGTTTCAGAAATGTAGCAAGGAAACTGAAATGGGGGATCAGCATACATGTAACTGGCAACATTGCGAAAAAAAATGAAAACAATACCGCTACATTTCTCCGAAATTCAGGGTGATTACCGTTGCATTTTATCAATAAGACTGACTTTTGTCAATTGTAAGTCATTTCCTCTACCTATCGAATCAGCCAATAAAACTACTGAATATAAGTTATATTCAATATAATTCCTTTTAAAAGATTTCCAGCCAGAAACACGTTCAGCAAATGGTCTTCAAAGCTCTGCCAATTATGTGAAAGTGTGTGTTTTATCAATAAAGAATGCTCGGTTTTATTTTTTTCTGAAACATTTTAAATAAATTAATAAATTTAATAATTATTAAATAAACAATAAAATTTTAAATAAATTAACTAAACTCCAAGTTCAATTTATTCACTCAAACCATATCAATGGTACATGAGGTTCAACAATATATGTACAATATATACAAAAAAATAAAATACAAGATACACGTGAAATGGCGGAAATACATTCATATAAAGTAACATAAATAATTATGGAGAACATGCAGACTTTTTCATATACTCTATTTATGTAATTGCATAGTTTAATTAATACTTTGTAGTCAGCAGATGACAACAATTCTGAGAATTTTAAAAAATTTGGTCTATTGCAATATTTACTAGGAAGATATTTTTTTCTACATTCGGAAAAATATTTACATTCTAAAATGTAGTGATACTCATCAGCTATTTGTCCATTATTACAAAGATTACATAGTCTATCATTTTTGGGAATTCCAAACCATCTCCCAGTCTCAACTGGAAGACGATGATTTGCTGTTCTTAGTTTAATTAAAATTGTTCGAAATTTTTTTGGTTGTAAGGCTAAATATTTTTCAAATCCAAATTCTGTTTTAAAGATACTATAAGTAAGACCTTTAGACGAATCGCGCATATTACTACGCCACTTCTGTATCTACTTATCTATAAGACGTTGTTCAACTACTGTATAGCTTTTAGCCATTTAATATTTAAAAAGGTCTGTTCATTCCATACATTTGAGAAGCCACAACTATCAAGTATATTCTTAATACATAAAATCCAAGGGTTCTTATGACTTCCTGAACAAAACTGTTCAAATAAATGTCTATATGTAACATAAACAATCTTATTTTCAGGGCTTACCGATAATTTTGCCCAATAGGATATCATTCTTGAATACACTGTTATATACAAAGGGAAGCGACCCGTTTCGCCATAAACCAGATAACTAGGAGTACTACTTTTTAGATTAAAAATATATTTCAAAAATTTAAGATGAACGCGTTCAATTATTTCAATGTTCTCAAAACCCCATACATGTATCTCACATCCATACAGAAGTACTGGAGCGACAACTTTATCGAACAAATGAAGCTGGCAGTCTACTGGTAAATTAAATTGTCTAATTTTCGTATAATTCCATACATGGCTTTTTGAGCTTGCTCACATAAATGTTTTTTAGTTTTACAGAATGAACCTGATCGGGAAAAGAGTATACCTAGGTATTTAAATTCGTTCACGGTTTCAATAACAGAATTATTGTAGTAAAATACATTTTTAACAGATGGACCTTTCGAAAAAATCATAATTTTTGTTTTGTCTACATTGACATTCAGTTTCCATTGTACACAATACGAATGAAACTCATTTAGAGCATGTTGTAAACCCTCTGCAGACTCAGACATTATAACTGTATCGTCAGCATAGAACAGAATAAATAATTTAAAATTCAACAAAATTTCATTTTCTTCAGAGTTTGAGCTGCTTACATTATTAAAATATAGTCCATGCACATTTTAGCTGGCGAGAAACTAGACCTTAATGAACAGATTTCTCAATTCTGTTAAGGGGGCATTACATCCTTACTTCAGTAGATGCGTATCATTACCGCTACATTTTCACTGGAAGAATGATGAGCAAGGCGAGTGAAATGCTTATAATGCGACAAATGTGGTGAAAAATTAAATCGCAATTATAACAAAATTAATTTTTTGTATCTTATCTTACATTAAAGTATATTTTATGTCAAATCTGTACAATTTGAAAAAATCTCACAAAGACTGAAATTATTCGCCTATAAAAACACAAAAGACCATATTCTCACATTTTAACAATTTAATTTCGATATGAATGGGATTTTCTTCATTTCTTTTAAAACTTAATATATTTTTTAAGTTATTCCTCGAATACCATACAAAAATTTTTCCCGAGATTCTTTTTCTCGGAGAAAAGTTTTTTAAATCACCATTTTATAATTTTCAATAACAGAACTTACTTTTTATACTCAGTGCACAAATTAATATATTTTTTTAAATTCTGAAGCTACAGGCATTCTGCACGTTTTGTTCACTCATACACTTTTCATATCCCAGACCGTGGGAATAAGTACATGTTCGAGTATTGGAAGTCGTATCTCCAAAAGTCTTCCTTACTCCCAGGTATTTATATGACAACTTTTATCAACGAAAAACTGAACTTAGATCCCTCGCCATATTTTAATTAAAATTCATGCTAAATGACTGTTAAGTTTCAAAACCCTTATGATAAACATGATTTGAATTGTTTTGTGCTCAACAAAACTTGCTGCCAGAAAAGTCCAGCCCTCAGGCTAAACAGAGATGAAAAGAGGTAAATTATAAGGATCCACTTGACTAGCACTGTACTGTCACAGACACAACACAATCCTCGACCAGCAAAATTTGTTATATGTTTAATTTCAGGAATCCCACTTCTGACGAAGGAAGTCGATACTATATGCAGATATCCAGGTTCGAGCTTTGTAATCATGAGAGTACATAACAAAAGAATCAATCCTGCCTCAATCATTAAAAATTCAAGGAATATATCCTCTTTCTATGTCCTCTGTACAATGTAGGTACGAGATATATTTAATATTTCCATGCTAAATAATCAATATTGTGTTTTATTTTAGTCAATAAAGGAAATCATGAATTTTTGCTTTACCCTATAAGATACACAAAAGTTCAACATAAATGTTTGTCATCCGCGTTGTGATAATGATAATTTTTATTATATAAATGGAATTCTATGTAATATACAGAGAATGACAGCACGATGAAATGGTGGACTTTTATAACTGTACTTGTTATACGTAGGTAAAATATTATTTAAATATTATTTATAAAATTGTTTTGAAAGGATCATGAGGAAAGCGACAATATTCATTATCTTAAATTTTCCAAAAGCTAAAATATAGAGAAAACGAACAGTGTCAAACTCACCATTAAAACATATACAAATCAGAAGCAGAAGATATACGGATCTCTAAATAATGAGAGGTGGAATCAGGTGCCAAGAGAAGTAAGCATCCCCTAAAAAGAAAGAAAATCCGTTGATAATCGCTTTATGAAATAATAGCCTACCAATCAGTACGAAAAAGCATCCTTTGACTTAGGCCGCACCAATTTAATTTCTTGTTCTTCGGACATTTAAGAAAAAAAAGCGGGCTAGCGGTTAAATAATAATATTATTACTTTTTTGTAGACAATTTTTTAGGCGGAGCGTGAAAAAATTTGAACGGACAATTATTTTTTTCTGATTTGCAGATATAAAATACGATAGATAAGGCGGAAATTGAACAGAAAATGGCACAAAATTCTTATGGTGCGTTAAATTAAAATTGATATTATTTGTATGGTTCTATTTAAATACGAGCGCGCGGGTCCGACGACCAAGAAATTTTATTGGTGTGGCCTTAATGATAGATTGTATTTGCTGTTCATATGTTTATTTCATCAACTTGTTTGTCAATAGCTTGCCTCGGTCGTTTTAAAAAATGTCTGTGCATAGAGCATGCTCTATATCGAATAAAAAGAGAGATATTAACCCAGTAGGGTATATTGTTTCATACGTAAGGTAGTTTGAAGAGTTAATGTTATCAGTCTTATCATAAAGCTTTGCCGTTAGAATACTATTAATTTATTTTTCTTGTAAAATATCCAAAAATGAAATAGAATTTCAAGCTCACTGGGATACTAGTATATCGTGTTGGCATATGAAATATGGAATTTTTAAAATTGAAAATACGTCGTCGATATATGTATGTATCTAAATAGAATGAAGGCCACAGTAATGTTTTTCTTATTCATGTTTTTGAAAAAAGATTCTGTTTAATAAGAGACTGGTATAAGGCATGGAATAAGAATGTTAAAATTAAATTCTTGGCAACGAATTGGCCGGAAAACAAAATTTCCACTCAACATACCAAAGTGTACTGTCATCAATGATCTTGCAAACACATTCCAGGTTTGTATAAAATACTTAATCCGAATGAGTATTACAAACCTCCTTCTAATACAGACACTTCGTAGGTAAAAAATTAAAAGATATACACATGTACATGTAAGTGTATTTTCAATCACCTGAATGAGTTCGGGACCGTGAATCTTACATTGTTTGTAAAGGGTTAACTGTTCATTATAATCAGAATTTTTTGCCTGCAAAATATTTCGGTTTTTCAATTAAATAAGCCCGGTTTCGGAACTCAAAGTCCTTGATTATATACAGTTGTCGTGTAGTACAAACTGAAAATTAATGCTCTTTGTTTTATTTTCAGCAATTTCATTGGTAAATACAAGAGGAGGTCGAGGTGGATTTTCAGGTGGGCGTTTTGGGGGTCGGGGAGGAAGTAGAGGTTTTAGATCCTCTTTCAGTGGTAACCGACTTTCCAGCTCCAGTAGTATTCGGACCGCTCTGCGGCAAGGAACAGTGTACGGAGCTACTCGGTATCGCATTAGGAACAGTTATAGAGCCCACGGCACTTGTATGTGTGCATCTGACAAAATATCTACTTAGTATATGCAAAAAGTAGTATCAAAAATATCTTTTTTAATAGGCTCACACATTCAGCTGTATCATCCTGGTGTAAAAGCTGTCACTGATCTTTGAATCTTTGCACTACATAGTAACATTTCTTGTTCAGAAATTTACTCCCATCCCCACCAAAGAAATAAAACCCACAACAATAACATTAAATTTAAAAAAAAAAATTGTTTCAAAACAATCTTTTGGGAACTTTGATCTTCTAAAAATGTTATTCTTTAAATGTTTTACAATTCTAAATTACAATTTTTGTTTACAGTGCCTAAGGTTTGCTACAATAATAAGTATGACAAGAGTCCCAATGGCAGCGTATCGTACAAGGGCCTGTTTTTCTGCCCACTGGACGATACTATGTCGGATGATTACAGATACTGTTGTGGAGAGGAGGGACTTCAATATTGCTGTACTTTCTGGAACGCGTAGGTTTATTTTTCATCCACATAGAATCGAAAAATTGAGGGTTTGTATTTTTTGCCTTGTCCACCCCTCTGTCGAACTGTCTGCCTGTGTGTCTGACCTTGTGTTAGCCTTGTGTTGTGCCTGTGTTAATCTTGCCCATAACTTTTGGTTGTTTAAACTATGGCTTTATTACTTGACATGTGTAGTCGTTTTGAGAAAATCTTTCTTCGGGTATAAATATATTTGACCTCTGATCTTTACTTTGATTTTTGGCCAATTTAAAAACATACATATACAATGTATTATCAAGATTTAGCCCTAGCTAATACTTTTGTATTGTTTGTGTAAGGGCTTCATATGCGTATTTATTGTGACAAGACATTCCAAAGAGTGTGAATATTTTTTAATATTTGAACCACTTAAAAAAAACTACAGGGTTATTAAAATTGATAGAGGTCCTTTCTGCAAACATTATGTGTTATCTCTTGACTTTGACCTTGGAGTTTAACTTGCATTTGAGAAACCTTAATCTTCGCTACAGGCTGTCATACGGGGACATCAGTGTTTCACAAACAAGATTTTTTTAATATATAAAAATAAGATAGACATCATTTGCATATAACTTATGCTAATGTTGGCTTATACCTATAAGATATAAAAAGTCAAAATTGGCATGGCGCGGTACTTTTAAAACAAAATTATATACTTTTGATGAGAGAGAAATCCATTGAAAGGGTTTTAATGAACTTTTATTGGTTCCGTACAATAACTTCCAGAATACTGTAAAGTAGGCTCTAAATTATAAAATTTAAAAGGAAAAAAAACCCTCATTTATTGATAAAATTTATTGCCAAAAAATCCATCAAATTATAACATGGAAATAAATTGAACCTCATGAAATTCAATCGTTGTTCACTCTTTCAATAATCTGAAAAGCTAACATTGAAAATACAAACTTGAAAAATCTTTTCTAAAGTGCATTTCATCATTAATTAAAAATGAAATAGCATAGAACATAGAATTTCATGAATCATTCATGTGATTTCCCTACTAACACCTGTTTTCTGGATACCCTAAGTTTCATGTGAATGGGTATATTTTCGTATTGTTAGAATTTCACTTCCAAGCTTTGACACAATCGACAGATGCATAAATTTTGTGTTATATTATAATTAATTGGATTTCCTCATACATGTATCATGCACCAAAAAAAACCCAAAACAAACAAAAAACATGTACACGTTAAACTTATAGTTCAAGGTTTAAAAAAACCCAGAAAGACACATCTAAAATATGAAATCTAAGTTTTCCTGCAAAGTTTTAAATCTCTAGATGCTAACTTTCAGAATTAATTTTTAAAAATGCATTATATTTTACTTACAACAGAGGAAGTATCATTGCATTGGTGATAGGGATCCTTTTTGCTGCTTATGCACTCTATCTTGGCGCATCTTATTTGATGAAACGTTTGAAATCAATGGACTACAGAGTTAGGAGGAATCCAATTACACTAAGGTGGTCTAGTAAGTACATTACTTTACTTTCGACAGTGCTTTTCTGACTTTTGTTTTGTTGATGTGGAATCCCCTCCCCCGGGGAAAAAATCCTGGACCTTCCCATACAGCTGTATAGTGTCGTTTATTGTTTTTTATTTGAAAATAAAACTAAGGATATTATTTTTTTAATTGTTAAATAAAAATCTGTAAATGACAAAACTTGTAGCTTTTTTATTCCTCAACTTAATAGTATCTGTTTGAAATAATCATTTTTTAATTAAAATACTGGAGAAAAAAAATTATAGAATGTTTTGAATAATCAATTCATCCATGAAACATTTCAAGGCATGAAAAACTGATAGAAAGTAAATAAACGTTTTTTTTTTAAATTTAAATTATACGAAGGTTTATCTGAAAGAAAAGCCAATACCTTTAAATTTCATTAATCGCAAGTTATCAACAAAATCTCATATACCTCTATTTCCTCTAAAAACACACATTTTCGTGGGGACAAAATTTCATAGTGGAAAAGGGGGCTAACAATACGTATGGTTTGATGAGGAAGTGCTGTAGTTTTTAATTCTGAAGTAAAATTCAAAATAAAAAGTGCTATTAATATAAGCATGTGCAATTTATTTATACATTTATATATTTCATAGATTTGCCTTTTAAAATTAAATTAAGAGTTATAACCAAATAATTGAATTAAATTATGGCTTAATTTACATAATATCAATATTCTTCTTGTCATCATCATTTTTAAAATTTTAGATACAAGCCTTTCTATAAGTCACGAAACCTCTCCAATTTATTTCCTCCCGTCATGTGAGATGACAAACACAGATGAAGAACCATGGCCACCGCCTCCACCACCAATTCAGAATCCGCGTACTCAAGACTAGGGTGTTACATTGTC
The DNA here is from genome assembly GCA_003671525.1 of Saccostrea glomerata. Classification (NCBI taxonomy): domain Eukaryota; kingdom Metazoa; phylum Mollusca; class Bivalvia; order Ostreida; family Ostreidae; genus Saccostrea; species Saccostrea glomerata. The sequence continues at coordinate 797,977 of PRKT01000143.1, forward strand.
TTAGGAAAAAAAAGGAGAGATTTAGTTCCCCTTTTAAGGAAAAAAAAAGAGCAATGAGGGGGCGAACCCCCCTATTTTTGCAGAATTATTAAATGTATGTTCTGAAGCAAATAAAAAATGTCAATATCGATATAAAGATTTGATTGCTTATTCTTTTAATTAACTTTTTCTCGCTTGATTGATAAAATGAAACAAAAGTAAGAATTTACAGTTACAAAAATGTAATTAAAATGTCATATAACTGATTTTTTAACCAATTTTGCAATTGACAGGTAGGTTGACGTCGTTACAGTGTGTTTTTGACGTTATCATTAACTGAAGCTCTCAAAGAAAGGGGTAATAAAAATGTTATCAAAGTAAAAGTAATAAACAAACGCTCTTA
>PRKT01000143.1:798575-819969 GCA_003671525.1 Saccostrea glomerata
CCCCCCCCCCCCCTATTAGGGAAAAAAAGAGTAATGAGGGGCAAACCCCCTCTAGTTTTGCAGAATTATTAAATGTAGCAAATAAAAAATGCCAATATGGAGATAAAAATTTGATTGCTTATATATTCTTTAAGTTAAGTACAGAAGAGTCTTTTTCATATAAAATATTTTTGATGTTTTTATGCGAAAGTTTGAACACTCCATGCGTCATAAATTATTCATTTCACATGCTTGGTATGATTATACTCAATATACAAAGCCTATTAGTATAGGTCTTAGACATATGGGATTCTTATTGTATTAATTTCGATACACATTTAACGAATTTAATTGTTCCGTGTTTGTACCCCTTTTGTGGATTGATAAATCGTTGTTTTGTGTCCCATTCGCGAATTCTTCACTCATCATGCTCACATAGTGACGTCTCCATATACCGGTGAAGGGCTTCAAATTTTGACCTTTATACTGCAATGGGCACTCATAGCCATTCTTTATTGTGCCAACCTATGGATAAGTGGTACTGCATTACTAACCTTTTCTCAAAGATGCTATTGCTTTGGCCAATAGACGGGTAACTGTGAACTGAGGCCTTCCGCGTGCCTAAGCCTATCAGTGTGTGTGCAGTGGGAGTAGAAGCGGATCGACTCCGACTTGGTGCGAATTTTCATTCGATTGACGAGAACTGGACAACTCCACTAAATCAATCAATTATTTTTTAACTTTTTTACTCTACAATTCATCAATTGAAGAAAATGAAAGGAAGGAGAAATCATTATCTAAAAACATTACCATTCTCAAATGATTCATAAAAACCTTTTTATTGATATGGCACCAATGATAAAGTTTTTGCAACATCATTAATACGGAAGCCCATTTATACGGAAGCCCATTTAGGACCTATCGAAATATATTTTTGAATTCGATATAACGAATTTTCGAATTTGTTATAACGAATTTAATTCGTTATAACAATTTCTTTGTATTCGTTATAATGAATTTAATCTGTTATAACAAATGTGTTGAATTCAAAAATCTGTTAATACCAATTAAACTCGTTTTTACAGATTCTAAAACTTGTTATAACGAATTGAATTCGTTTAAACAAATTCTATGATTTGTTATAACGAATTAAATTCTTTAACACGAATTCGACAAATCGTTATATCGAATTCATATACCGGTATATTTTTCTATAGGCCCTGATTGTTGAATTTGATTAAACGATTTTAATTCGTTATAACAAACTTTGTAATTTGTTTAAACGAATTTGATTTGTTATAACAAACTTTAGAATTTGTTTAAACGAATTTAATTTGTTATAACAAATTTTTGAATTCGTTTTAACGAATTTAATTCGTTATAACAAATCAAAGAATTCGTTATAATTAATTCAACAAATTTATTATAACATATTAAAATTGCTATAACAAATTCAAAGAAATTGTTATGTCGAATTAAATTCGTTAAAACAAATTTGAAAATTTGTTATATTGGATTCAAAAATATTTTTCGATAGGTCCTAAATGGGGGCTCCGTAGCACACAGCATCAAGTCTTAAATAGGAGTTTTCCGGCGATTTCTGTAAAAAGCAGTTTTTCACATACGGTCTTATTTTCGTCTTCTTGATAGAGATCATTTGTACACAATTTTCAGCTCAGTGTAGTGACTATATGCTTACTTTAAAAGTGAATTTCTTTGCGAGGACAATAGGAAAATTCATGAGGTTTTCTGTATTTAGGAGCTCTATAATAGAACTTTTCAACTGTGAAAAATGCCTTTACATTTATGATATACTGTGTATTGCATTACTTTTTTGAACGACCCTCGTATATTTCACATTAGTATTCTTTAAATTTCTAATTAAACAGTATTGTTTTCGTTGTATGTTCAATAGCTTTCCATATGTATTCCTTATTTTATAAATTTTCATTCGAATTCATTGTTTTATTGTAATCGGCTTCTTTTGAAAGAAGCACTTGTTTATATTCGATCGATATAATTAGAAAGAAAAGAAAAATAAAAGTGTATTTTGTAGGTAGAATTTAAATCAAATGATATATTTTTGCCTTAGTGCATCTTATAATTAAAAACCTTGCCTATTTGTAAATGATAAAAGGGCTTCATTTTTATAAAGCTCAATTACATTGTTCGATAGCATATTGTTTAAAACGAAAGTAGAATTTTATTGACGATTCTGTAAATTTAGTAACAAGTAAAGATGTCGTCAAAAATTATTTTATTCATTTTGCTTGTTTGTGTAGAATTACATGCTCAGGATTTTCTTTCTGTGAAATTTTGTCCGCAAACCAAAGCCGAATGGGAGAAAAGGAAAGCTGAGAAGAACTGTAAAGAACCAACCCCAGACTATCACTGTGCTGCCATAGAATCAACACAAGTCCAGTTCGGGGAAATATGTTCCAATTCAGCGTTGACTTTGAATGGATACTGTCCAATTCTGAATGCTATGTCCTATAATCTAAATTACAAGAAGTGCATTGCTTACAATGGGTGTCCACAAAATCCCTATTCATCGGATGAAAATTACAAATTTCCGATATGTTTTTCAATGTTTGATCCTCCTCAGCAGTCAATTGATGTTCCAGAAAACAGAAAATGTAATTTAATGAATGCGAGATTAGAAGGCACTGGTATTGGGGTAGCAGTCTCATTATTTATAGCTGGAGTCGTTATCGTCGTTCTTTGCATCAGAAAGAAAAAGAATAAAAAGCACGGAAAAGGTCCTAGGTCCCAATTACCATTTGAAATGAAAGAGGAAAAAACTGAGGCAATGAACAAATTCATAGGATATGGAGACTTCGTAACTATTTCCTGATTGGCAGTTTGTGAAAATCTTTTATTTAAATTTTGTGTTATTTACATAAGATTTATATACGGATTAGTTTTTGTTACTACTTTAATAATATATTAGATAACTGTTTTTACCAATCCGTCTAGATTTCAGATTCCAGGATCAATGTCGCCAATTACTGAATTTTGACGTTAAATATTGTCGCTCTCTGGATCAAGTTTAACCCGGCCATTTGAAATGTTGATATTAATTAATACTTTGAGGGGCTTGCAAGTTACATAGTAGTATGCTACCCATATAAGTGAATTAGTTTGTAAATGTTTGTTTTAAATGTATACATTGTATTATATTTTTCTGGTTGCATTTCACTCTATCAGATAATTTCGTATTTTGATAAATTTAAATTCACATTTTATAAGGAAAGCTGATGATTTCAACTTGTCCATGGCTTTTCATAAAAGCACAACAATGTCTCTTTTAAAGTCTTTTTCAATAGATGAGCCACCATTGTTCATAATTTCTAAATATCTTTTACGAGATATAACAAGAGGTCTAAAAACCTTAAAGGTCATCTGAAAAGACCACAAGAAGGCCTAGCTAAAATGATTATCGACAACAACTAAAAAATTTGCCTTTATATCTTTAGTACATGTACTGTTTACGCTCCATCAAAATCTCCAAAACCTAGCTCGCTGGTCTTAGAAAATTAGGATGGATGACCAAAGTTGAAACAGCTATAGTACCACCCAAGAAAAGCTCGATTTCAAAAAATCCTTTGACCTCAATCAACTGTACTTTTATAATTTGCACGAAGTGGGTCGGACCGATTTATCTTACCGTTCAAAATGGCAGTGTACACAGGCAAAATTCGATGGTTTCCATTTCAGCCCAAGGAGAACTACCCCTGGTATTTACAACGGTTATAAGGAATATGTGATATTGGGGAAATAATACAAGAATATGTTAGAAATAATTTGAGATAGTGGTTTGAAAAACACGAAGAAATAAATCGAGAAACAACGCACTTTTTGAGCGCAATAAATTAACTCTTTCTTTAAAAATGGCACAGTAGCTCTAATCGAACTCTCTGTCAATATTTTTGCGGAGCAAGAGCTACAATTCTCCGGTCTTTCAATATTTCGGAGAGCTTCTGTACAAATTTTACAGCTAACCGAAACCTAACATGACAAATGAGCTGTAACAGCTGTACATAGCAAAGTATAATATTTACAGAATACACACAATCCGTATGTCCTGATAGTCTATTTGTCTGAATAATACGGTACAAGTGGAAATTTCAGCGAGACTCAAATTTAGCGATTTGTCCCTTAAAATGAATATTTTACAAATTTTACTATTTACTTAAGCTTATTTTAGCGATTTTAAGATGCTCACTCAAGAAGCTATTACAAATAAAACGCAATTAATTTTTAGCGATATTCAATTTTAGCGATCTCAACACCCTCGCTTATAATGACAAAATTATATCACCGCTAAAAATTCAACTTATACGGTATTTATTTCACATATAAATGTATAAAATAGGCTTCTTTCATTTTCCTTAATTTACTATTTATAAGTATAACTTACTATTCAAAGCTGTTAATGTACTTTTTATATCAAATATTTTGTTTCAAGAATATGTGTAATTATTTTATTCAATGTACAGTACTTAATAATTATACGTTACTTACATTGTTTACGATAAGTGAATAATAATGGGAAATAAATACTTTGATAGTAGAGTAGAAATATTCTCATTTATGATTATCGCAGAACCCCTTAGGGTACAAATGAATTCATTAATTATGATCATTTTGAAAAGAACCCTGTCATCACATCAAAACCCCTACGGAACCACTAATTCACAATTTTTGAAGAGGCACTCTTGCTCATCATATTTTTGCTTTTATTTTTTTTCTGCTTAATAAACAAGAAGAGAGAGGATTTTAAAAAGTTTTGCTTTTTCACCAAATGATCTATAGAGATCCACCCTAAAACTAGAGTCTCCGGCCCAAAGGCTCAGTGCTGATTAAAATTTGCTGATTAATGTACAGGTGTAAAAAAAATAAGATTACTTAAAATTGTATTTATTTTTATCAATCATCAAAAAGGAAAGTGATCAAAATATTCTTGCATGTACATGTATTATTAAATGCTCTATGTGTGAATGTGGCTGGAAAAAGTCAACACTAACAGAGTCAAAAATGTCAATCTTCAAAAAAATACAAGGATGGTGTCTCTTTTTCAGTTGCTAACTAGCTTAGCAATGATCTTATCATCAGACTATGACAGACCTAGTATATACCGTACATTTCAGTCTTTTCTGCAATACGGCAACAGTACAAAGCTATAAAAAGATAAAACCGTTCACGGTAGCCTAGTGGTAGAGCGTTTGCTTCGTGATCGGGAGGCCTAGGTTCAATTCTCGTTCACGGCGCCGCGTCAACATACGAGGGTTGTCCCAAAAAGTCGTAGACAATGTTTATAATTTTTTAAACATGCAGCCATTGCTTACCAAATTTTGCATAGACATAATATTTGGAATGTTAAAACCGTGTTTCTTATATAGAGTGGGTCTTCGTACCATTTTTTTTGTAAACAAATATTGAAAGGATATGGAAAAATGTACTTCTTACCATTTTCAAAAAATGGTACGAAGACCCACTCTATATAAAAAAGTCAGTTTTCCTACTTAAATTTCGGAACATATTCTCAAAAACTCCAAGTCCAATTGTGTGTTTGATATATACATATATATATATATATAGAACTGTTTGTTATTTAAAGGGTAATGTTTGTGAGACTTCGTGGCTCAGTGGTCATAGCGGCAGTATTAACCCTTTAACTACCAGAGATTTTGCGTTTTTACAGCAAAATTGACTAAAAACTTTCGAAAAGAAATTTCGACATTTTCTAGTCACTTTTACATAAAGCAACCTATATATTTTTTGAAAGGTAAAATTCTAAACTATTTAATTACGTAGAGTAAAATGGCGTCGCAGTTCCCATGGCAACGAATAAGACCCATAATTGCCAAAATTTTCGTTTTTCTCCTTTTATACCTCCCAAAAATACAAACAATTTTACAAATAACACTTCCATAACAGAGGATTTAGGGATACTATTAAAACAAAGCATATCGTCAATAAGTTCAAAGATATGCTGGTGAATTTCATTTGAAAGAGAGGGTTTGATAATTAGATAATGTCCGCTATACGTAAGCATGGTAAGGCCTTGTGCCATTACAGTTGCCTGATTGTAGTAAGCAATTTTCAAATCGTTTTCCCTCTTACAGTTTTTCATTAATTTCAATAAAAATTGGTACACATGTAGAGAACACTTACATATAGAATTCTTTACTTTAGTACATTTATTTTGATAAAAATTGTTGCCATGGTAACAAAAAATGGAATTTTGAGAAGGGGACATCTTTAGAATTGTTACAATTTCAGTAAAACATGAAATTTATATTCAATACCATGCTGCACATTGAATTACAAATAACGTTACAATAATTGATATTTATTAAACGTTGATCGAAGGGAGATGAGGAAGAATATTGCTATAAAGAGTATCTCTTTTTTGTCAGTTAAATGATAATAATGATTTGATGTCATCAGAATCATGCCAGAAAACACCTGGCCTCAAATATACGGTTTTTTGCTCCTTGGGAAAAAAGGCCAAATGTATTGAATTAATTTATTGTACATGAATTTTAATTTACGTCCCGTTCGAAAAATTTTAATTTCACTATTAAAGATTAATAGATGTCATCATATATCAACGAAGTGAAGGTCATCAAAATTTGACCTCTGACCTTTACTCGGCACTAAAGACAATTGAGCAGTAAGGGATCTTTTTTTTTTTATTTATTTTTTTTTTATTTACATTTCCATTATATATAAACAAAATTCCATATAAATTGCTTGCTACATAGTGGTATATATACAAAGGATTTTAAACTCACACACACACCCTCCCTTGCAGTAAGGGATCTTTATCATGCCAACGCTTACCGTGACACGGGACGTCGGATTTAAGGTTTCATCCTAAAGACCCACAAGTTTCACTTCAAGTGCCGAGCACGTGGCAAAGGATCAGTTGCTACCCAATTTATATCGAATTAGCTTAGTCACTGCCGAGATTCGAACTCATGACCTCCCGATCACTGAGCGATCGCTCTTCTGTGAACGGTGCCATGTGTTTTACATGTACATGTGTAATGCCCGGTCGTTTTTGACATCAAATGCCCCCCCCCCCCCCCCCCCCCTTCCATTTACTAGAGTTTTACCATAAAATAAAATCACTTGCCTGCAGATTTCAGCAATCTGAACCTGAGAGTTCCAAAAAACCTGTATATGTATTCGAACATACAATATTATCAGTTTATCAACAAGTTTTAAAAGACGGTCAAAGGACCATGGCAAAGAACTACGCACACTAACTTTTGGTTCCATCCTACATTTAACACCCCCTGAGTTCAATAAAGATGAGGATTTATCTGCAGACATGCGTTCATTATAGTGATTAAATTATTGTATTATGAGGTATAATGTTTTGACCCGTCCGTCAGACAGTCAGAGTGTCAGTCCGTAAGTTCTGGGGGTGTTTTTGTCAGCGCAACTCCTCATAAACCGCTGCACACAACTTCGCCAAACTTTGCAGAGATTAAGAACACATTGTGTAGATATGGCACGCCAAATTCACAAAAATGAGATAAACATAGTTTCACAATTGATAAACTAGGTTTATTGACTGTAAACTATAGTTTACAAACCGTAATCTATAGTTAACGATTCGTAAAGTATAGTTTTCATCTGTATATGGGGCGCCGTTTTGGTATTTACTGCCAAAAAGTGATATCACCTATTCGAATAGGTGATATCACTTATTCGAATAGGTGATATCACCTATTCGAATTGGTGATATCACCTATTCGAAATGAATAGGTGATATCACCTATTCGAATAGGTGATATCACTTATTCAAATAGGTGATATCACCTATTCGAACAGGTGATATCACCTATTGGAAATGAATAGGTGATATCACCTATTCGAATAGGTGATATCACCTATTCGTGCTGAATAGGTGATATCACCCATTCGAATAAGTGATATCACCTATTCGAATAGGTGATATCACCTATTGGAAATGAATTTCTTACAACATTAAATAATGAATGCTCCCTATAATATACAGATTACCAATGGAACCAAGAAAATTCGGACTACCCAGTTTTCATGCGTTTTTTCCATTTTTTCTTAAAGTTTACTTGATAGATAAGTGAAATGAATTAATTTGTGATCAAAACAAACTACAATTTCTTTTAGGGTTGATTAAAATTAAATGCAAAAACTCGTTTACTTTCACTTTCGTTTTATAACTTCCGGGTATCTGAGCGTTCTTGGAGACAATTGGATTACCGCTTCGCATTAGATTTTCAGCCTCGCAATGGACTAGTAGGGGCTGTCATGTCGTTTGTTTTCCGATTATTGAAAAGGAGAGGAGAAAATGGATTGAGTTATACAGGTAAACAACCTTTAATCGCTTTATTGTTTTATAAAATGACGTACAGTACACACAACTATGTGTACAAGCTATTCTGAATGGGACAAGATTAGCGAACATTTTCAAGCATAAAAGGAATATTAATATAGTTTTTAAGATGAAAACGTGTGTTTTCAAACTGAAAGGATCCCCAAAGATTGGTTCCATAATTTTATTTCATTCATTCATTTAGCTCAAGGAACAATAGAATCAGGTCCTGATATAAATGTAGAAACAGCTGAGAATGCAAAGTCATTGAAAACAAATGGGAATTCAAATACATGTACATGTACCCAAATGCATCCATCACGGGAATACAGGGTTGATAACTACATTAAAACATGATCCTGATAGAAATAATATTTATTATATAATTTATTAATAATATTATGCATAAATCATTACAGTAGATATAAAGTAGATGAGCTAATTATGTACTCTATCCTGTTGATCCAGAAATAAAAATGTCAATCATTACTTCTTGCATGTACACAGGCATGTATACATTCAATTTCAATTTCTGTATTAACTGTAAAGCTTTATGACCTCATTCCCAAATACTCTTAAAATTATGAGACGGGCATTTTTTTTCCTAAAATAGGAATTTATGAGCAGCGGCTGAATTTCATAATGGGGGATGGGGGATGCAGTAGTAGGTAAAGGGTTCTTGTGGCTGCATTGAAGGGAAAAGTACTGGCGGGAGTGCGGGGGCAAAGCCCCCATAAAACTGAGGAAACACCTAAGGTTTTTTCCCTTTGATTTTAGAATAGCATAAGCAAAATTTCATAAACAAATTCAAAGACTTTAAGAGGGAAGGGGCACATGCCCATCGCGCTTGCCCTGGATCCGCCTTTGATTAGAAATTGGAATTTTTCTCATTTGTCGTACATGTGGGTGCAACAATTTAACTGTGTCTCCTTACAGGCCCTCACTGGGGCCATAGGAAATTCATCATTCAACAATACAACATTTTATCTATGTTACAGGGCTCCAGAAGGTACTGGAAAAAGGACAATGCTTCAACTGAATGTGTCATCTTTGTACTGGTATCTGTTAATGGGGTTAATCTCATAGTTCTCTCATATGACAACTTCCAAGTATTTACTGATGGAATTCATTTTAAATCAGGTACAAGGTAAATTTTTGGGCTGCACTTTTCTTTACTTCAATATTTAAAACTTACTAGTTCAGTATCAAATTCACAAAAGGCGAAAAGCTCACATACCATGGTAAATCAAGGGAGCATATAAATGCAACTTTTCTCCTACTGTGTGCCTTACATTCATTCCAACGATTGAAATGCACATTCAACATTTCATAAGTAAGTTCTGCAAAAAAATTGCTAAATGCACAGAATTTTTGCACATTTGTTTCAACGAATAATCTTTTCTTAAAAATTCTTAAGTAAATCAAGACAAATATTGCATGCTTATATTTTAATACGCTATAAATACACTTCAGAACAAATTTAATTTGTATATTTGGTAGTTACAACTTACATGTGTATTTAGTTTTTAATATAAAGGATGTACACAGGCATGTTATACAGTATGAGTAAAACTTGTTTAGTACAAACACAGATACATGCACTGCAAATTCATGGATATAGCAAAGTTATCTTGTATCCCCTACTATATAAATTTAAAAATTCCCTATACGGATATAATGAATTATGGATATACATGTAGCAAAGTAATATCATAGGTCCCAGTGACTTCGCTATAACCGAGTTTTACTGTATTATTGTTAATACTAGTATTCAAGAAAGTATTCACTTTTTTTTTACTCTAATAGTCTGATTCTATAGAATGTATAATGATAGTTAAAGTTTTATCCATGACTGTTCCGATTTATTAGTGCTACATGTAATAAAGAAAAGTATTAATTCGCCGAATTCTGATCCATGTGTTGCCTTAACATACCCGCGAATTCTGTTTTAACAACATTGAATAGAATATTAATGATAGTTATGAATTATTTCTTTGTCCATGAATAGTATTTTTATAAAGATTCCGAAAAGAGTAAAACAGAAAAGATGTCTTTAAATACAAGTGGAAAATTTACTTTATATCAAATTTAAATATGTATGTTGATGCAAATGACTTGTAGGAATAGTAAATAATTACCCATTATATCAGGATTCTTCACAAATCTATAAATATCTGAAAAGATAAAATAAATATGGTAATAACACCCTATAATTTTCCTCAAATATCAAACACAAACTTTAACTTTGACCCTTAAACCCAATACTCGGATGTTATCCTCAAACCTCAGACTCAAACAGTTTAGCCTTAACCCCTGTCCTCAACCTCTGACACAAACCTTACCCTCAGGACTAAGACTCTAAAACCTCTGACACTTATTCCCAACCTTCAAACACAAAGTTCTTGATTGTCACTAAGACTCAACCCTCAGAGATTAGCCTAAACCCCCAACCCTTAATCCTAGTATACCTCTCCTAATACCTGAGACTCAAATCTTATTTTCAGCCCTTAGACTCAATCTATAACACCTAAATTCAACCCTCTACGATTATCCTTTATGTTAATAATAAATATCCGTCTTCTGTTCTTTTTTAAACAAACCTTTGTAAATTTTAGTCTGAAACCTTGAACTATGAAAAATTTCTAAATTTGTATTACTTAGAATTTCATTTAAAACTCATTTCTACCTGAAATACAAATTCGACTCACGTATATTTTACGTTTACTTTAGATCCTTTCATGCATTCATTTTCATTGAAGGAAACCTCGCAATTTACTGGGAAACCTAGGAGTTTATTTCATGCACTCTTGGACGCAGGCGCTAATGACGCCATCGATGCTCTCAATCAATTTGTTTACACACATCATGCACAACACTAACATCCAGAGGAACAATGGGAAGGCTTAAGAACGGGTATAAAAATATTTGTAATCTATTGTAATCATGGTATGATTGATTGATTGTATGTTGTTTAACGTCCCTCGAGAGAATTTTTCACTCATATATAGAGACGGCACCACTTACCAGTGGAGAGCTGCAAAGTTTGTCCTATGCTCGGCACTCAGGGCCCTTGACCAGGGAGGGATCTTTTTCGTGCCAACACCTGCTGCGACACTGGACCTCGGTTTATACGGTCTCATTCAAAGAACCGGTCTCCACGTCATACAGTGGGATTGGAACCCGCGACGCAAGGATTAACTCCTTACTTTGCGACTCTAGAACAGACACTCTAGCCACTGTGCCACGCGGGTGACAACAAGTTATGATAGCCACCTTGATAACTTTTCTTTATTGTGAAATTCATCAGGCACATGAGCAATTTAAGGATTGTCTTGGAAATGCTTATCTACTATCCCTGGTATTGGAACTCTTTGGAATGCAGAGTCTCTATGAATTTTCAATCCATGAAAAGGTAATTTTAATTTAAATTAATTTGTTTTTATTGCCTTGGTGGTTCTGTTTAGCCTAGATGGCAGAGTTAACAAACCTTGGTGGTGATATAATGGAAAAAAATATTGATTTATCAATATTTGTTTGGTTATTATCATTTATATGATGAGTCTTTCTGGTATCTTTTTATATGGCCTGAATTTCTTCTATATAGAACTATGAGTATGCGATACGGCAAGCCGCACGTGCATTTCATGCCATACCGGCCTCAGTTGTTAACGTTAAGCTTGTAATGCACCGACATTTTCTATAAAGGTCGTCAGGGTTATTAGTTATTTGTAATCTTTTTGGATTTTAAAAGTTATGTATTATTTTGACTTGTAATAATTCTTGTTAACTGTTACAATTTTTAAAAAAAAAATGTAATGAATCTTGTTAGAGTTATCCCGCATGCACCTTGGTATTTGCTTACCAGTTACCGTACATTGTTTTTGTTTAGATGGTGCAGCCTACCATATTAAAGAAAAGGAATTCTGTAAGAGGGATAAAGCTCCCCTCCCCTGTTATTAAGAAGATAAAAGGAGGGAAACCCGATGCATTAAAAGAATTTGCTATAGTCTCTAAGGAAAAGAAAACGGAGAGTTTGGAGTTCGAAGAAATCGAGATGCAAGTAAACAGTATCACAGGAGAAAGTATGGCAGAGTTGTTGGAACTGGCAGGTTTGCATTTCAGTTATTAATATAGCTTTATAGTATTATCATATTTCATATGACTTGTCAAGATTGAAACACATAAATTTATTGGTAGATAATATAGATGGTCTGTTTATTTCTTATTTTAAAAAAAACAAAACAACAACATATGCAATGATAATAATGTACACTCATAATTTAAATCTTAGCAGTACGTGTAATTGGGATAATCATGATTTTAGAAATATTTTTATTCTAACTCAGGAAGAGATGCAACTCTAGAAGAGGCTAGGTGGGCGCTCCACTGTGTTATTATTTTTGCAAACGAAGTGGGACAGCCCAAGGGGCAAGTAATGGAGGATTCAATGGTACAGTTGATTTAAGAGCTTACACTTGTTTTATTTCTTCATTAAAAAAAATATATATATATATATATATATATTATACATGTAGTAGAATATGATTTTGTTTTGAATTTTGATAGTTCCCTGGTACAAGTGCTTCTACAGGAAGTGAAGGGGTCTCTCCAGATTCAGCAGGGCCTTCAGTTGCAAAGAAAAGAAAACAAGATGATTCAAGCTTGGAGGATAGGGTCTTATCGTTAGAAAAAACAGCAAAAGTTGAAATGGTCAAGGATCTCAAGGAGAAGGTGAGGACTCTATGTCTGCAAGAAGATCCGAGTAATGCCTTAATTCTGTTGACATTAGACGAATTAGCAAAGCTGGCAAGAAAAATTAGCTATAAGGAGGCTGATATGTTTGAGGAGTTATATAGGCAGGCTAATAGATATCAGTCCAAATTGAATATTTCGAATCTGTGTTTGGCAGTATTAGGAGGGAAGGCGGCGGATGCGATCTCAAAAGCGATATCTAAATGTTTAAAAGAGAAACCTGAAAAAAATGAAAGTAAGAATGAGAGTACTGAGATGCAGAAAAGGTCAGAATCTCCTTTAAGTTATCTCTATGCTTATCAGCCATCTATGATGTATCCCATGATGCCTGGTATGTATCCCAATATGTATATGGTTACAATACCCATGCTTATCGAGGAGGAAGACGGTTATCGGTGTTCTTTCCGCCCAAAGGGAAATTGTCTTTTTTGTGAAAGTAGCTCGCATCTTGTAAAGGACTGTGAGAAGATGAAACTCGCTAAAGAAATAAATAAATGTCTCATGAATATCAATTTATTTGGATATTATGGGATTTAAAAGTTTTGATGTATCAATAATAAAAAATCAATAAATATAATAAAATATTTGAAATAAGATTGTTTCTGATATCAGTTTGTTTGTATCATAGGAACGAATTCTTTTATCTGCAATCCAAGGGACACTGACACCCTTGTGATTTATCACGTGGATTGCAGGTAAAGGGATTCTTCCTTTGGGTGTGATTAGTACTGGTTGCTTAATGTGAGATATATAGGATTATAATAAATGATCATAATTTTACAGAAAGTGGAGTTTGTTCAGGGTAATATGTCTTCTGTGAAACTTCCAACCTGGGAGTTGAATTGTGGTTTCAATCCTGTGAGTGTGAAGATAAGGGAACAACCAGTATGGATTACACTCAAAGGAGGAATCCCTTTGCCTGCAACCCATTTACCTCGGGCAGAGGATTTAATCAGTGGTGATTTCCAATGTGATGTTACATGTAGCTCTTTGCCATTACGGGATCCAAGTAATTTTGTTTCTGGTCAAATTCATAATTCAGTATCAGAGTGGGAGTATATTATTGATAAAAGTGTATCAAATAATTATGACATTCTTAGGTGGATACAAAATGGTGTCAGTATTAAGAGTTTTTTCAAGCATACAAAGTAAATTTTAAGGGAAAATATTATAAAACAGACATACCTCCCAAACAGTATTTTGATAATTCTAGTATCAACAATTCTGAATTTATTGCCAGAGAACCTGCAGACAAAATTCAGTGTGGAGCAATAAAACTTTTAGGCAGGGTTGGAGAGTGTAAGCTCCCAAGGGTGGTTATGCCCCTTGCTGTAGAGCCAAGTAAACCTCGTCTGTGTCACGATTAGCGGTTTATTAATTTGTGGATTAAAGATCTGCCTTTTCGGTTAGAGACTTTAAGGGATATTCATCGGTTAGTAGATAGGAATGCTTTGTTGGTTACATGTGATGAGAAATCAAGGCACAGCCATGTTAAAAATAATGAGCAATCTCAAAAAATTTTCGGTATTCAGTTTGGTGGATTTTATATAGTGTACACTACATTACCCTTTGGTTGGAAGGCTTCAGCATATATATATCAGTCGATAGGTATGTTTGTTACTTCTTACCTTAGGGAACTCTCTGTTAGCAAACCTTTGTATATTGATGACAGGTTTGTTGCTACTAGGGGAGCTGATTCTGTAGAGGAGGTTACAATTAAAGAGGAAGCTACGAGGCTCGTGTATGGTTTACTTGAATTGCTAACAAGGTTAGGATATACTTTGTCGTTAAGTAAATGTTCCTTGAAACCTTCTAGTTGTAAGAGATTTTTGGGGTTTTCAGTTGATTCTGTTCAGGAAGCATATATTTTGCCAGAGGATAAGGTATACCGAAGGAAGGATGATAAGTACATGTATGATGATGATCAATGACTGGAGTTTTTTCTTCCCACCCACCCACCCATCTTGCATCCAGATTTCCATCCTGCAGAGTTTTATGCCCAAAACTTACACATGTAAATCCTGACCATGTTGCAACGTGGCAACATGTCCTCTATCATCACTAAAAATTTCAGCTTTCTAGCTTCAGCCGATTTTGAGTTCCATCACAGACAAGGAGGTCCTCTAAATTTCGATCAAAGGGCGATAACTCACGACCGGAAGTGATTTTTCAAAAATTAAAAAAAATGGATCAGGTTTAGATCATGATACATCATCTCTGCAAGTTTCAAAGAAATCTGTCCATGCATCTCTGAGAAATCTTCTGCACAAAAATTGTAAGAAGAAAAAAGGAAGAATAATAAAAGTGAAAAAGAAACAATAGAATAATAGAAGGGTCTTCCGCTGAAGACGGAAGACCCTAATAAGAAACCGAGTAAAAACAATATGTTCCCAAACTCCGTTTGGGGAACATAATAATAAGAAACAGAGTAAAAACAATATGTTCCCAAACTCCGTTTGGGGAACATAATTAACTAAATATATTTCATATAAAAGTTTCCCTTACCAGCAACTTGGATCTTGACGTGGTGGAGACAGACTTTTCGTCATTGTACACCTGTACGATGACATTTGTTATCTCCAGATTACTCCCAACGGCAGTTTTAGTTTTGCTGAATTCCCTCCATAAGGACACCTTGCAGGAAGCCGTTTCATCCTTTATTTTCAAACTCCTAACTAGTGTGTCCTCCCCATTTACTTTAACTGTCCTTTCTATTTCCTCCTGTAAGAAATCTTATTTGCATGATATAGATGCACACAGACACACACATATATATATATATATGTATATACAAACACAGGAGAGAGAGAGAGAGTAAAAGAATATAAAAACATTATATAATTTCTGAATGAAATAGAGTTACTTACAGAAACCACCTGCCCTCTGATGGACACCATGGTTTTTGTGGGGGATGATTTTATCTTGCTGATGGCCACCAATTCAGATGGTGGTGGACAGACAAATTCCAGGCCTTGTTGAAGTAGCTGAGCTGGGATCGCCTCTGCAAAGGGCCCCGTCATCAACAGTTTTGATCTGTTTGTCATCACAATGGTTTTACTTTCCCTCTTGATGATGACATTGAGAAGCATCACAGTGCTTCCCACTTTGAGCGAACTGGCCTTCGACACATCATATAACATTCCTTTAGCTGCCATGGTTCTGTCAGCAATCCCCATGGTAATGGATTGCCTTTGCTCTCCACTTGCATTTCTGTATGTTGAGGTTTGTCCCAAACCACATATTTGGACCTTCAGAGCTGTGTTATAGGGTGCACTTGCTGCCCCACTGTCATCGAAAATTCCCCTAAGGGTTTTCATCTATGGGGAGAAAAAAAACTACATGAAAATATGCTTCATTTTGAATTGTTTCCAAATTACTTCAAAGCAATGAAAATTGGTTTATGATCCGAGAAATACGATTCCAACGTTCCAGTGGAATGAATTTGACCTTTATCAACATTTGTATATATATGGTCCAAGATTGAATTATAGTTTGTTGTAGTGGAGTCAATTAATTGGTACAGAGAATACGTTGACCTTAAATAACTTGGAAGCATTTTTACATGATTAAAATCTAAATTAAAGTCTCCCATGATAATATGTGGTTTTCCAAGATCATATTTGCTATGTATTTCAGCGAAAATTCTCTTATACAGATCAAAATTTGCAAACTTTGGAGGACAGTAGATTGCAGACATAGAGTCCTCACCTTCTCCTTGAGATCCTTGACCATTTCAACTTTTGCTGTTTTTTCTAACGATAAGACCCTATCCTCCAAGCTTGAATCATCTTGTTTTCTTTTCTTTGCAACTGAAGGCCCTGCTGAATCTGGAGAGACCCCTTCACTTCCTGTAGAAGCACTTGTACCAGGGAACTATCAAAATTCAAAACAAAATCATATTCTACTACATGTATAATATAAATATATATATTTTTTTTTTTAATGAAGAAATAAAACAAGTGTAAGCTCTTAAATCAACTGTACCATTGAATCCTCCATTACTTGCCCCTTGGGCTGTCCCACTTCGTTTGCAAAAATAATAACACAGTGGAGCGCCCACCTAGCCTCTTCTAGAGTTGCATCTCTTCCTGAGTTAGAATAAAAATATTTCTAAAATCATGATTATCCCAATTACACGTACTGCTAAGATTTAAATTATGAGTGTACATTATTATCATTGCATATGTTGTTGTTTTGTTTTTTTTTAAATAAGAAATAAACAGACCATCTATATTATCTACCAATAAATTTATGTGTTTCAATCTTGACAAGTCATATGAAATATGATAATACTATAAAGCTATATTAATAACTGAAATGCAAACCTGCCAGTTCCAACAACTCTGCCATACTTTCTCCTGTGATACTGTTTACTTGCATCTCGATTTCTTCGAACTCCAAACTCTCTGTTTTCTTTTCCTTAGAGACTCTAGCAAATTCTTTTAATGCATCTGGTTTCCCTCCTTTTATCTTCTTAATAACGGGGGAGGGGAGCTTTATCCCTCTTACAGAATTCCTTTTCTTTAATATGGTAGGCTGCACCATCTAAACAAAAACAATGTACGGTAACTGGTAAGCAAATACCAAGGTGCATGCGGGATAACTCTAACAAGATTCATTACATTTTTTTTTTTAAATTGTAACAGTTAACAAGAATTATTACAAGTCAAAATAATACATAACTTTTAAAATCCAAAAAGATTACAAATAACTAATAACCCTGACGACCTTTATAGAAAATGTCGGTGCATTACAAGCTTAACGTTAACAACTGAGGCCGGTATGGCATGAAATGCACGTGCGGCTTGCCGTATCGCATACTCATAGTTCTATATAGAAGAAATTCAGGCCATATAAAAAGATACCAGAAAGACTCATCATATAAATGATAATAACCAAACAAATATTGATAAATCAATATTTTTTTCCATTATATCACCACCAAGGTTTGTTAACTCTGCCATCTAGGCTAAACAGAACCACCAAGGCAATAAAAACAAATTAATTTAAATTAAAATTATTACCTTTTCATGGATTGAAAATTCATAAAGACTCTGCATTCCAAAGAGTTCCAATACCAGGGATAGTAGATAAGCATTTCCAAGACAATCCTTAAATTGCTCATGTGCCTGATGAATTTCACAATAAAGAAAAGTTATCAAGGTGGCTATCATAACTTGTTGTCACCCGCGTGGCGCAGTGTCTAGAGTGTCTGTTCTAGAGTCGCAAAGTAAGGAGTTAATCCTTGCGTCGCGGGTTCCAATCCCACTGTATGACGTGGAGACCGGTTCTTTGGATGAGACCGTATAAACCGAGGTCCAGTGTCGCAGCAGGTGTTGGCACGAAAAAGATCCCTCCCTGGTCAAGGGCCCTGAGTGCCGAGCATAGGACAAACTTTGCAGCTCTCCACTGGTAAGTGGTGGCGTCTCTATATATGAGTGAAAAATTCTCTCGAGGGACGTTAAACAATATACAATCAATCAATCATACCATGATTACAATAGATTACAAATATTTTTATACCCGTTCTTAAGCCTTCCCATTGTTCCTCTGGATGTTAGTGTTGTGCATGATGTGTGTAAACAAATTGATTGAGAGCATCGATGGCGTCATTAGCGCCTGCGTCCAAGAGTGCATGAAATAAACTCCTAGGTTTCCCAGTAAATTGCGAGGTTTCCTTCAATGAAAATGAATGCATGAAAGGATCTAAAGTAAACGTAAAATATACGTGAGTCGAATTTGTATTTCAGGTAGAAATGAGTTTTAAATGAAATTCTAAGTAATACAAATTTAGAAATTTTTCATAGTTCAAGGTTTCAGACTAAAATTTACATAGGTTGTTTAAAAAAGAACAGAAGACGGATATTTATTATTAACATAAAGGATAATCGTAGAGGGTTGAATTTAGGAGTTATAGATTGAGTCTAAGGGCTGAAAATAAGATTTGAGTCTCAGGTATTAGGAGAGGTATACTAGGATTAAGGGTTGGGGGTTTAGGCTAATCTCTGAGGGTTGAGGGGAGTCGCAGAGGGTTGAGTCTTAGTGACAATCAAGAACTTTGTGTTTGAAGGTTGGGAATAAGTGTCAGAGGTTTTAGAGTCTTAGTCCTGAGGGTAAGGTTTGTGTCAGAGGTTGAGGACAGGGGTTAAGGCTTAACTGTTTGAGTCTGAGGTTTGAGGATAACATCCGAGTATTGGGTTTAAGGGTCAAAGTTAAAGTTTGTGTTTGGACGTCGCGCACGGTGTTGGTGTCAAAAGGTTAAAAAATACTATTGCGGCGGCATTTGCGCTATTTTCATAATTTTAAAACAATTCACTATATGAAAACTATATATCATTCGATCGGTAATTGTATACTTAAAACATTTTAACAAAAATATTGATAAAAAAATTCCATTTGGCAAAGATATTAATTTGACTATTCCGTCAATTACGTGAAAAACGCATGTAGATCGGTAACAGGAGCGTCGCACACGCAATTACAAAATATTGATAACTTCCTTAAAACAAACAATACAAACATAAAATTTGGCAGAAATATTCAAAATACGATGAGGATAATGTAAATTTTTAAAATTGTAATGTCATTCAATCCGTATGCTCTGAACGCGTCGCTCAAAATCCAAGACAGATGTGGAGATAAGCGTTAATCGACGAAATATGGGATACACATAAAAAGTCTCCGGTTACTTAAAATAATAATTACATGAGCTAAATTTATTTTGAAACTACATCTCAATAATCCTTTTTGTGTGTTGAGAACTATATTTTATGAAAGACTGTTATTTTGGGTTGATAATGATATGCATGTTGGATTTCTTATATTAAGCCGATTTATGGTGAGGATGTTGAATAAGATGGTGTGTCACAAAGTTTGGAGTTTCAATGTCACAAAGTTTTTAAGATTCGTAAAATGGTAAATTTTGTAATGCTAGGTGAAAAATCAATGTTGAAAATTATTTTAAATTCTACAAAATGCTGCCATGTTATTAAGGAAAAGATCTCGAGACAGAAATTTAACTTGTGGTGTCTTAAATTTTTATAACAACTGCTGTTTCACAAATATGTACTTCATGTAGCTAGATGTCACAATTGAATTTGACAGCAAAAACGTCACATTTAAATGCTAACTCCAGCATTTACCTTCATTTTAAGAATTCATTTTTCTGATTTGACACCAAACGACATTTAATACAAAATGTGCAAAATCAAAACTTTATTTAGATATGAAACTGAATTGATTCTATAAAGCAGTGTTTGTTTTACAGGCTTTTTACAAAGTCAACATAAATGTCACACATTGTCCAAAAGTAATGAATCTAACTATAATTGTATAAATGTGGTAAAATAAATCATATGTATAGTCATTAAAAATACACATATTGAAAATTAAAAGATTTTTATGAAATGTGCATCTTCTCAAAAAGTTATTAGTATATTCCAAAATAATTTTCAATGGAATGGTGACAAAATCATAACAAAATATAAAGGTCAACATAAATGTCACACACGTTAAAATTTGGCGTTTTGACGTTAAAACGTTCAATGCATAAAACGTAATCTAAAGTGTCAAAAGATTTCCCAAATAAACTAACTCTTATAGACCCTTTTCCTATGACATATTTTGACTAGGAGTTATTCCCTTTAGCCGCCATCTTGTAGGGCAAAGTAGTGAATTTACCTCTTTGAGCAACCGATTTTAAATACGCATGCAAGAAATATACGGGGGAAAATATTTACAATTTTAAAATTATGAATTAATAGAAGCCTTGACAAACTTCATAAGAAAAATAGTGTTATCTTTACCTCAGTAACCAGAATAACAAATTGAACTTGGTTGAATAATGAAGGAATCTGGATATGTTGCCCTACAACATGGCAGCAAAGGGGAATAACTCCCAGACAAAATATGCCATCGGAAAAGGGTCTAATAGACCGATGAGCCTGATATGGATACAAGAAAAATGCAGGGACGTAGCAACCGGGGGGGGGACCCAGGGGGGCCTGCCCCCCATACTTTTTTTCCCAACATAACCATTATTATAGAAAATGTCCATTGAAAGGATGGTTGCCCCCCCCACCCCCACCCCCACTTTTTTCCATAGTATATTGATATCAAGAAATTGTACGTGAAATTGGAAGTGAAAGTAACTTGGCTTTGAAAAAATTTGACCCCCCCCCTCCACGAAATAGGATTTTCGTATTTGGACAACTTTAAATTTTCCGGTTTTTTTTAAAAAAAAATTTTCATTTTTTTTTTTGCATGTCAACTTTTTCAGGTAAGTAAAAAAAA
>PRKT01000143.1:820543-842911 GCA_003671525.1 Saccostrea glomerata
ATATATATATATATATATATATATATATATATATATATATATATATATATATATATATATATATATATATATATATATATATATATATATATATATATATATATATATATATATATATATGACAGTAAAACATGCGTAGTGTATACTGTAGAACACTGTATAAGTACATGTATATATCTTTGTACCATTCAGACTGAGAGTCCGAATTAAGACACGAGAAAAAAATCACACAAACCAAAATTTATGTTAGGATACGATTTCAAATTTGAAAAACCTGACATTAAAGTGTGTCTATTTAAATGATATATTTTCCATCCGCAACATGCATGCAAAAGGACAGAGAAAGTTTAGACCTGAAATATTTGCATCAAAGTACTGCCACGTATAATGCATGTATATATTTCCCTTTTAGATTTTTCGGAAACTAAGAGCCCTTTTCTCGCAGATTGAAAGAGACACATGTAAATCATTTTTTTATATAGACTATATGAGGAGAAACATTAGTAAAATATAGTTGATACTCTGTAAGACAGTCCATGATATTACCCGACCAGAAGAGAATTTCATTAAATCCCGGGATCAATTAAGATTAACTCATAATTATCAAATAAAGCCGAGTTTATAAAATCATGAAAACTATTTTACCTTTACTCGAGACCCATCCAATAAATATTGACAGAATAACATAACAGAATAATTTATTTCTCGTATTATATATCTACATTGAATTCTTATGAGAGTTTAATTACATGTGTTTTCAATGAATTGCACTATATACATGTAATTGGCGGTATAACTTGGTTTTTATTTTTTTTTCCGTAAAAAAAATTAGGGGAAAAAAGCAATGTCAAATTAATTTTCTAGAACTTCGGTAAAATAACGTCATTTTGACGTTACCGAAACTGACACCAACACCGTGCGCAACGTCTTGATATTTAAGGAAAATTATAGGGTGTTATTACCATATTTATTTTATCTTTTCAGATATTTATAGATTTGTGAAGAATCCTGATATAATGGGTAATTATTTACTATTCCTACAAGTCATTTGCATCAACATACATATTTAAATTTGATATAAAGTAAATTTTCCACTTGTATTTAAAGACATCTTTTCTGTTTTACCCTTTTCGGAATCTTTATAAAAATACTATTCATGGACAAAGAAATAATTCATAACTATCATTAATATTCTATTCAATGTTGTTAAAACAGCATTCGCGGGTATGTAAAGGCAACACATGGATCAGAATTCGGCGAATTAACACTTTTCTTTATTACATGTATATGAGGCGCCGTTTTGGTATTTACTGCCAAAAAGTGATATCACCTATTCGAATAGGTGATATCACCTATTCAATTGGTGATATCACCTATTCGAATAGGTGATATCACCTATTCAGATTTTGAAAAGGTGATATCACCTGTTCGAATAGGTGATATCACCTATTCGAATAAGTGATATCACCTATTTGAATAGGTGATATCACCTAATCGAATAAGTGATATCACTTATTCGAATAGGTGATATCACCTATTCGAATAGGTGATATCACCTATTCGTGCTGAATAGGTGATATCACCTATTCGAATAAGTGATATCACCTATTCAAATCGAATAGGTGATATCACCTATTCGAATAGGTGATATCACTTATTCGAATAGGTGATATCACCTATTCAGCACGAATAGGTGATATCACTTATTCGAATAGGTGATATCACCTATTCATTTTTTTTATGAATTAATAACAGCTCCCTAATCTTATTTACTTTCACTTTCGTTTTCGTCACGTGACTCCCGAGAGTTAACCTCACACATGGAGTTGTGTATTGAGTTAAGCATGTTTCTGGTTTATACACAGCTTTCGAGGAAAAGTTAAGTAGTTTTACAAAGCAGAGGGGTTCTCCGACTTACGATGGATGAATTGCATGTCATAAAAGCTTGGGTGCGAGTGTCCACGAGGAAAATTTCGATCAAAGTACAGGTAAACAAGTCAGAGAATGTCATCTGTTTCGTGTTTATTTTGAGCGAAAAAAGAAGTGTTTTATTTCATACCCTTATGAAATAGTTTACCAATCATCTTTTGAGTTTATTTGTTAACAGATTTTTCCTTAATCCAAGGACGGTGATGTTTTAATCAGCTGATTATAGAGGAGGAATTTTGTCCGTGCCCGATGGGTACAAACATCATACAGGGGCTGCATCACTTTTGTTTGGGTAACTAATATATTAAAAATACTTTTTTTCAGTAAAGTTTTACCTGTTGCATGTCAGCGGATTGAGGCGATCGAGCACTGAGTACTCGTGGCCACTTATTTCCCAGGGATTAGATGTTAATATATTTTGCTATCTCTCTGTGTTCAACATTTAACAGCTGTTTAACAAAATTCATATCACTACAATAACAATTTTTACATGAACAAATTTCTTAATTAAAAAGTGTACGTTCCCTGAACATGGTAAAGGCATTTGGTTAAATTTCTGTCTGTTCATGCAATTTATTCCTTGATCTTAGTAACTTAAATACATCAAAATTTATTCTATAACAGAAGTCCAAGAGAACCGGGCTGATCAGTAAGACAGATGCGAGATGCAGCTGCTTTAAGTAGTACCTAAGACTAAACTGACTGAGTCATCAACATTCTTCAAAATGCAAATTAAATACAGGTATGAAATTGATGCAACATTAAATAAGTACTAGGACATATAAAGATTTTCACCTTATTTTGGACTTTCAGTATAGGGCGTGGCATTCTCTGCGCTACATAATGGCAAATACTAGTAGATTCGAATTCTTATTGGTTAAGAAATTAATAACATCAGAAACTTAAAATTGTTGTTGACAAGGATGAGACAACTTATGCCCCACCTGTGCCGTGAGAGAACTTTTAATTGGCTATTTACTACGCCAGTTGATATTCGGCTGAATTTCTATCATAATATGTAAATTTATCAGTGAAGGAAAGCTGTGTAAATTGATTTCAGAAGCTAATTAGGTAATGTCGAGAATGCCACGTCGTGTTACTGAAAGTCCAAACTAAACTGGTAATGGTCCTACAATGTATACATGGATAAAATTTACTCTCATACATGTATATAAGACATGGTATATCATAAAATGACAAAAAGGTCTGCTATGTCCAGTGAAGCTTTACCCTTAACCCCCACCCCAAGGTTTTAGACATTTACCCATAATTCATCTGTACTGTCATCCCACCTCACTATTAAAATTGGGTGAAACAGCCTTGTATACAGATTAAATGTATAATTTTATATACACGTATGGAATTTTTTTTTATAACAAATTTAAGACCGGTAGTCATCATTGGCCATAATTAAAATATTTTTTGTTTGATTACTCAAACTTACTTTTATCAAGGATGGTTGGTAGGTAATTTTTTTTGCCTTACACTATTGAACTAATTGATAACTCATATTAAAAAAATCACAGATTCAGAAAGCTATTGATGTTTTCATTATGTACTGGATAGCTAGACAGACAAATTATATTTATAAATCAAAAAGCATCCAAGAATTAGAAAAAAAAATACCTTCATTTTAAAAGATGTATGGAAATAAGGGGGGAAAAATTAAAAATTTGAAGTACTGAAAAAAATTATTGCTAACGGGTAGAGATGATATTGACCGGTCTGAGTACAATCAATTTTTTTTTTATATTTGGCCTTGGTAGGGGCACCCTAAATATGAAGATATAACAAATACACAATTTTTATACCAGAAATTATACATGTAAATGTCTTGAAAACATTTTGTGCATGTGTATAAAAAGGACAATTTTTATTCGGATTTTCTTGTAAAATTATTGATGAAATTTAGTCGCTTAGTCCAATTCAAATCATGAAAAAATATATTCGTTTCACTTCTTGAAAAATAATTGTCCATAAATTATTTCAACTTTTGTCAAATTATATCCCCTAAGTCTTTTTCTTTTAAAAGATATCAAAATTCAAAAGTTAAAAAAAAAAAAAATTTTTTTAGGTCACACAAAAAATAATCTTATGTTGATATCACGTGA
Organism: Saccostrea glomerata; assembly: GCA_003671525.1. NCBI lineage: Eukaryota > Metazoa > Mollusca > Bivalvia > Ostreida > Ostreidae > Saccostrea > Saccostrea glomerata. Next base: position 824,584 of record PRKT01000143.1, read on the forward strand.
AATCACCTTCGAAAAATTAAAATTATCGCTTTTATCTCATGAAGAACAAACCCGAGCATTTTTTTTTCACAACAAAGTACCGGTATTTATACCTGTACACAGACAGTATTTTAGCCTTCATTACTTTTAAGTTCCTTTAAAAAATCTTTAAAGATATCTGATTTTCCTTCATTCTTTTAAATATGCATATTAATAAAAATTACTATGGATTATATTCAATTAATTTCTTAATTTTTAAAAGATATATTATGACTTAGGCTTCTACTAATGGGGAAAAAACTCGGGTTTGAATTATCTGCATAATTAGATAAAACCAATAAATTTATTTTTTTTCAAAGGTGACTTCACAACAGATCTTGACTTCCGGTCAGGAACTTCTGTTTTTCAATGAGGTTTTTGATCTATTTTTCTTTGTAAAGATTGTTGTAATAAACTACAAAATCATCTTATAATTTATTTTTATATACAATTATTATCTATGTAATGACATACTTTTATTGTGTAAGATAATATGTGCCTGTTTCGGATTAAGCGGCTTTAACGAAGAAGGTTCCAATTTGTATCAAATGAATAGATATTTGCCAGAGTTATAACTCATTATTTGTCAGGCACCTAATTATCAGGTGTGCATACAACTATGCAAAATTCAAATGACATGTTACAAAGGCTTGCTTAATTACAGGTTAGTGTCTGCACATCTTGCAATGGGTTGTTTTGATTGAGAACTTATCCAGCATGAAGTCCAGCCATGTACCTCACCGTCAGGACATTATTAAAGGTAAGTGGCCCTATCAGCAAAGAATCAAACAAAGCAAATCCTTCATCTTCAAAAGATTTACATTTAATACTTATTTAATTTGTGATTTATTTGAATTTTTGTAGAATATTATGTTACATGAACATACTATGAAAACAAAAAAAAAATTACATTTAAATCAAAATTGCTTTTATTTCAGTACTTTGTGACAGTGGGAAGATGAAATTAAACATGACATGGCTCTATATTACTGCATCAGATATTAATCCAGGTTTACTTATAAACCGAATGAAAACAGTCAAGCATCATCTGGAATTGGAGCTACATATGTCACCGCCTTAACAATATGCCTGCTTACATAACCAAGAAAGCACAGTGACCAGTTGTACTTATCATGTCGGACGAGATCCTGAGAAAACTTCCAGTGCACTCATCAGGCCTACGTGCAAAGAAAGGAAAATTTTAAATGACTTGTATTAACCATTTTGTATTTTATCTGGCTTGTATTTTAGTACTCATAGCCTTTAGCTTCCTTCAAACAAAACTTCATCAGTACCAACTTGTACAATGTAGGTGAAAAATGTTGAAACAGTTTGTTTGTCCCAAAGGAAATTCTCTTCCAATTAATGAATTATCAGTGTCGTGAGCATTTGATTGATGTCAGTTCCATCGGCAAAGTATTTGTAGTGGAATGGTGCCAGATGAAACACTTTTCACAAGAACCTGGAAAAACATCAGGTGGAAGTGATCATCTACAAGAAAAAAAGGGAATACTTTCTTAAATACTAGTATTAACAATGATACAGTAAAACTTGGTTATAGCGAAGTCACTGGGACCTGTGAAATTACTTTGCTACATGTATATCCATAATTCATTATATCCGTATAGGGAATTTTTAAATTTATATAGCAGGGGATACAAGATAACTTTGCTATATCCGTGAATTTGCAATACATGTATCTGTGTTTGTACTAAACAAGTTTTACACATACTGTATAACATGCCTGTGTACATCCTTTATATAAAAAACTAAATACACATGTAAGTTGTAACTACCAAATATACAAATTAAATTAAATTTGTTCTGAAGTGTATTTATAGCGTATTAAAATAAGCATGCAATATTTCTCTTGATATACTTAAGAATTTTTAAGAAAAGATTATTCGTTGAAACAAATGTGCAAACATTCTGTACAGTTAGCAATTTTTATGCAGAACTTACTTATAAATGTTGCATGTGCATTTCAATCGTTGGAATGAATGTAAGACACACAGTAGGAGAAAGTTCTTTTTAATAAGTTAAATAACTTGTTATTTATTGATTTTTTTAAAGTAAATATAATAAAAAATTAAACTAGCATTTATATGCTCCATTGATTTACCATGGTATGTGAGCTTTTGTGAATTTGATACTGAACTAGTAAGTTTTAAATATTGAAGTCAAGAAAAGTGCAGCCCAAAAATTTACTTTGTACCTGATTTAAAATGAATTCCATCAGTAAATACTTGGAAGTTGTCATATGAGAGAACTAGAAGATAAACCCCATTAACAGATACCAGTACAAAGATGACACACTCAGTTGAAGCATTGTCCTTTTTCCAGTACCTTCTGGAGCCCTGTAACATAGATAAATTGTTGTATTGTTGAATGATGAATATCCTATGGCCCAGTGAGGGCCTGCAAGGAGACACAGTTAAATTGTTGCAGCCACATGTACGACAAATGAGAAAAATTCCAATTTCTAATCAAAGGCGGATCCAGGGCAAGCGCAATGGGCATGTGCCCCTTCCCTCTTAAAGTCTTTGAATTTGTTTATGAAATTTTGTTTATGCTATTCTAAAATCAAAGGGAAAAACCTTAGGTGTTTCCTCAGTTTTATGAGGGCTTTGCCCCTGCACTCCCGCCAGTACTTTTCCCTTCAATGCAGCTAGCCACAAGAACCCTTTACCTACTACTGCATCCCCCATCCCCCGTTATGAAATTCAGCCGCTGCTCATAGATTCCTATTTTAGGGAAAAAAAATGCCTGTCTCATAATTTTAAGAGTATTTGGGAAGGGGTCATAAAGCTTTACAGTTAATACAGAAATTGAAATTGAATGTATACATGCCTATGTACATGCAAGAAGTAATGATTGACATTTTTATTTCTGGCCGGATCAACAGGATAGAGTACATAATTAGCTCATCTACTTTCTATCTACTGTAATGATTTATGCATAATATTATTATTAAATTATATAAGAAATATTTCTATCAGGATCATGTTTGATTGTAGTTATCAACCCTGTATTCCCGTGATGGATGCATTTTGGTACATGTACATGTATTTCCCATTTGTTTTCAATGACTTAGCATTCTCAGCTGATTCTACATGTATATCAGGACCTGATTCTATTGTTCCTTGAGCTAAATGAACAGGTCCAGTCCAAAGACTATTTCTACCTACATAGGTATTAATAGCTACCTAGGTATTTAAAGCTACCCAAGGTAGCTATTTTTACCTACTTTATATAATTTCTGTATTTTGCCACCAAAAGACCAAACGGCGCAACATGGTGAATACCATATTTATTGATACGGTCACACTAATGATGAATACGACAAAATTTTGGCCAAAAAATGATTACTTCCTGACTCGGCAATTTTACATTAGTTTCTATGCAAAATTGATAATATACGAAGTAATCATTTTTTGGCCAAATTTTTGTCGTAATCATCATCAGTGTGACTGTATCAAGAAATTTTGTGCTTAACATGTTGCGCCGTTCCTGCATTTGGCCACAAAATGCAAGTAAAGCAGAAAGTAGGTAAAAATAGCTACTTTGGGTAGCTTTAAATACCTAGGTAGTCTTTGGACTGGACCTGATGAATGAAATAAAATTATAGAACCAATCTTTGGGGATCATTTTAGTTTGAAAACACACGTTTTCATCTTAAAAACTGTATTAAAATTCCTGTTATGCTTGAAAATGTTCGCTAATCTTGTCCCATTCAGAATAGCTTGTAGTTGTGTGTACTGTACGTCATTTTATAAAACAATAAAACGATTAAAGGCTGTTTACCTGTATAACTCAATCCAGTTTCTCCTTTTCTTTTCAAAAATCGGAAAACAAACGACATGACAGCCCCTACTAGTCCACTGCGTGGCTTAAAACCTAATGCGAAGCGGTAATCCAATTGTCTCCAAGAACGCTCAGAAACCCGGAAGTTATAAAACGAAAGTGAAAGTAAACGAGTCTTACAGTTTTGCATTTAATTTTAATCAACCCTAATAGAACTTGTAGTTTGTTTTGCACACAAATTAATTTATTTCACTTATCTATCAAGTAAACTTTAAGAAAAATTGGAAAAACGCATGAAAACTGGGTAGTCCGAATTTTCTTGGTTCCAGTGGTAATCTGTGTATTATAGGGAGCATTCATTATTTAATGTTGTAAGAAATTCGAATAGGTGATATCACTTTTTGGCAGTAAATACCAAAACGGCGCCCCATACATGTAGCACTAATAAATCGGAACAGTCATGGATAAAACTTTAACTATCATTATACATTCTATAGACGTCAATGAGACATATACTACAAGAGGCACTACACCACGACGTCACCACGTGACGTCTATAATTAGAAAAAATGCCTTAATGAAAAAGTGAAAAGTTCAACACTACCCCGGGGATAATTAAATTCAATTTGTAGTCATAGTTATGTAAAAACATCTCTGTGCCATGCAAAATCCTGCTAGAATTCTACTGTCCTATCACAGAAATAATTATTCAACACTTTCGGAGGAAACCTTCCCAAAATTTTTACATTTTGTTCATAACATGGAAAAAAAATGCATCAATTCCCGTAAACCATACGATTCTAGCAGCACTTTCCAAAAACAATAGTGTGAGAACTTTAGATGGAAACAAAGAAGAAGGTACAGTTTCAATACAAATTAAGCCCTATACTTTTCTAAAATATGAAAGTGATATAAGAAATTAAAATTCATTCTTTCTGAATCATGTTAATTATGTACAGTAAGAATACACAAGTGGTTTTTCTCATATGACCTCCTAAATGCTAATTGTGACGTCATTAACTTGTGCATTTTCCCGTATTTTCTTAAAAAGTTGCAGAAGACATCAATTTTCAATGGAATTTTCTTTCCGAAAACATACTCTGCCACGGTCGCCCGGAAAGATTTTGAGATATGTGATTTTTCATAGCAGTTTGCACAATATATCCAAAAATTAAGGCGGGCGACGGTGGCAGACACTATTTTCTGAAGGAAAATTAGCAGAAAAACGAGTCAATTTGAAGCTTTTCTGCATTAAACTTAAACATGTACCAAATTAATGACGTCATATTTCAAGAAAGGCCCTTCCTCATGCCATATTCCTTAATGATTTATCATATCCATCTACTCAACTTTTGTTAAAGCCAATTTCATGACTTTTAAAGAGCATTAAATTTTTAGGGCACAATAAAGCTCAAACCGTACCGTCTTCTTAAGTTTCAAAGTATGCGGCGTAGTGTTGAACTTTTGCATCTTTTTTGTTACGAATGACAGAGGAAAGGCTGATCGGCAAGTAAACACCCTGCCGCATTTATTTTACGAAGAAACTGTTGAGTTATATTAGCACACCTTATTCATAAGCTTTATTCCCACATGAATCACACATGATATTCATTCTAAATGCTTTTAAACTCCGATTTCTTGTGTTTATTTACATGAATTCTCGTTACATTTCACTTTCACTCTGCTACTGCATGATCAACAGTTATGACGTCACAGGTTTGGTATTTAACCCCTGTGTTACATACAGAGACCCAGAAAGGACAAAATTCCGTTAATATTATGCCTCTGTATATTTTGATCCAGTTTACAACCTCAAATCAATCTTTAATATCGATTTAAAGAAATTGTTATCTCTAAAACTTCACGTCACAAAGCTTCCTATGACGTCATATTATACAGGCAAGTAGAATTTTTGGCTGTAACCTTAACATACCTGCGTTCAAATCAGTTTAAATGATTTTATTTATTCCTTTCTTCAGAGGAAGATGACGAGTCGGTCGTGATACAAGTTTTGGAAACATGCGTGCAACAAATTACGGAGGAATTTCAAAAAGGATTGGCGCAAATCAAAAAAGAGACCAATGCGCAAATTAAGGAACTAATGGATAACATTCAAACTTGTCAAAAAGAAATGACAGCGATTAAAACAGAGAACGCTGAACTTAAAGAAAAAATTGAAACTCTGGAAAAAAACAAACTTGACGAAAAAAATTTCGAAAGTGCATTGGACCAAAGCCTAAGAAGAATGCAATTCTCCCTAATTTGCAGACAGGAAATAAACAAGTTGAGATCCCTAACCCTGCTACAGGGATTGAAGTAGTGGACATTCATTTAAACCCAGTGAATGAATATATGGAAGAAGAGGAGTGCGATTCCCCCACTACACCCAAATTGTCTGCAACTAAACGACCAATGTTCTGCTGGAAATGGAATAAAGATGCCGAAGCTTGGCTTTGTAATGAATGTTCACAAAACAATTATTCTCGAAGTAAACAGGCAAAAATGGACATTTTCACAAAAGGCCTAAGAGAAAACATGTGGGCTGATACCATTACTTGGCGTATGAGAGTGTTTACAAAAATTGACACAGTGTGTAAGTCACACACCTCAGGGACTATGTCGCACCAATTAGTGAACACCAATCCAATTTTCATGTTTTTGTTCTGTTTTCATATATGAAACCGGTTTTGATTTCATTTGACACAAAATATATATGTAAATCTATCTACTTCTAAAATTTAAATAAAGCACTTAAGCTACAAGGTCGCACGGTCAATTTTATTGAACAGTTATTATCATGGTTTTCTGTTGTTTTAATATATAAAACACATGCTGATTTTATTTGATGAAAAGAATATATATATATATATATATTATTCAATAAACTAATTTAGTTTTGATCATACACTAAAACATCAATATGTTTTAATTACATTAAACTGATTGAATGATCTTTATCTGGACTATAGCCATCAAGAACTCTTAATTAACACAAGCAACTATGAGGCTATTTCTTTTTGTCTAACTCTCAAGAGATAAATTAAGCAGCTGTATGATCAGATCATTAATTTCTCTCTAATTTGACATGCACATTTCTGCTATCAAAATTCTTCTTGACCAGTGCTTGATAATTATGCCCATGGGACAAACTGAATTCCTTTCAAAACATTGTTATTTGTTACAGATTGCTGTAAAGTATATGATGAAAAAAAAATGAGTTTTTACTTAATTCAACATTTTTTAATATGGATACAACAATATTTTTAAATTTTTAAGGATTATGAAATTCAAAAAACTTTAATTTTTTTTTTAATTCACTTAAATTAAAGGTTACAGTGATCTTAAAATAGGCCACGACACACCTTCTACCTTAGATGTATAATTTTGCCAAGTTTGAAAGCTGGTAAATAAGTTTTGACAGGCATTAAATTATGATTAAGAGAATTAGAGAAGAGAGATCTTTCCCTCTGTTCTCAAATAATCCAAGTGTGTGTATAAATACATACAACAGGTGTGAAATTCTCCCAACTTCATTAAGGAGCCATCATCAAACCTTTTGGGAATCATGGTCTTTTCTCTCCAAAATTTTATCATTAATTATTGTTCCTATGGGTATCTTGAACAATAATATAGGGTGCATGCATTGACATGTAAAAAATACTTGTTTTAAATGCAAGATTGTATTTGTTGTAGCTACTGAAACATTCTTCATTTTCTTTCCTCTTGACTTGAAATTCATTACATTGTTTTTATTACATTGAAAATGTGAATTTGAACTGTTTGTCATCTTTGTGCAACATGACATTGTAAATATTGACTGTTAAAAAAACATATATATACACTATAATATGAAAAAATCAAATTAATTTTACTATTAACTATCACATTCTTTTTTTTTTTCAGAAAGACTGGTAAATAAATGTTTTGTCAGGCAATAAATTACAATTAAGAGAATTAGAGAAGAGAGATCTTTCCTTCTGTTGTCGAATTCTCAGGAGATATAGATAACACATGATCAGAGATGCCCAACTTCCCACACTAAGCTCATTAATTGTCTTTAACTGGATACATGTCCACTCCTATCTCATTAAGGACAAATGGATAGATTATAATTGGAATTTTTCTAAGTCTAAAGGGCATAACTCTGTAAAAAATAGCACGATTGTACCCAAAACAGAAATTGGCTTAGATATTCATCTGATAAATCTGTATACCAAATTTCACTTCAGTATGTGCAACGGTTATGAAGAAAATGAACGGAAACTAAGTGGACCGACAGACCGACAGACAGCAGCAAAGCAATATGCCCTCCCTTCTTCGAAGGGGGGCATAATAACACTTTTAACATCACAGATGCATGATTATAGGTAGTGTTAAATATGATTATATTACTTCTACAAGCTTTGGCATAGATCCTGTTTATATCCTCAACAAAACTATCTAGAATTTGTAGACAATCTGAACAGCATGCCTCATTCTTTATAAGAATTGGATGCATACATATCTTGGATGCTGTTGACATCTCCTGTTTTAGATCATGGTTTTTTTGAGCAGTTGAATACAAATGTACTTCTATGTGCTATATTGATTGGACATGCATGGAAGATCTTTCTAGTGTGTTTCATTGTACCAGTCAAAGTTTCAGATACTGCAATTTCTGCAAAAGATTGATCATGTTAATGTTTTGGTGCAGTTTTTGGTGTTTGTCTCAGAAGTCCTATGTAGACCAAACTTCGATGGATGATACATGAGTGAACAGGTTAATGCTTTCGGTGCAGTAGTATTCTTGGTTTTCCTGGTTTAGACTAGTACAGGAGCACTGAGGGATTCTTCATATTATCTTTATCATTTCTGTATCATTATTTGTTCGTGGGTTTATCTCATAAACTAGAACCACGTGTAGAGTGCTTATTTATTTCAAAACGAGACAATACAATAATACAACAATTCGTACAAAGAGTATTCGTATTCGTAGATAGATTATTCGTAGTTGATTAACTTGTACTTTTAAACATATGTTACATCTCCCTTCCTTAGCTGAAATTTATACATTAATCAAATTCATAAAATCAATCGAGTCCTTTCAGTTCAATAGTCAATGGTATGATTAAGAATAATCTAGCACTCATTTCATACATGAAATAAACAATAATAGACTAGATATTTAAGAAAAACTAGAGGTATGAGCAATGAGCTCACTAAATAATACCCCCCGCCTTCCATAGTGTCCATGTTTTGCTATTGCTTTACGGGTAATGTGTAAAGAGGAATAACTCTGTCATATCAAGTTTTATCCCGAAGCTTCTATATATTTGACGTCATAGGATATAAATATAGAATATAATGGCAATGTCCATGTTTTGCTATGGGAAACATTAAATACGTGTCGAATAAATCAAAGTACTCAGAAGTACAAAGAGCCGGGCTCATTTACAGAGTTATGGATTTCTTTCATGAATCACGTTTATATTCTGATGAAAAAATTATTTTAAAATTATTAATATAAATGATAAGACACTGACAGTGAGTTTTTCAATCCTAATACCACGGTCCGATTTTGTCAGAATCAGAATTAATCTGATACCGCAGCTGAATGTAAACAAACAGGCCAGTCTGGTTCCCTCTCCTGCTTTACCTCGTATGTGTAGAGAACTACGGTAACACTGATTATCAAAAATCTTTACGATAATGAACTACGTTCTTTGACTTATGAAGTTTTCAAAGTCATTACTACTAATGTTTATTTTATATAGATAAAACTTCGTTTTATTTTTGTTGCTTTATTTAGCGTTTGTATTATCTCAAAGCGGTTGAGAGTAAGAACTATATTTTTGCACGTAACTTTAAAATGGCGACTATGGGGTCAACATCCTGCCTTGAACAGGATCCCATAAGCCGGCAATTGCTCTTTGAGCAATAAGCCCGGCTAAAAAGTAAAATACGAGGTGCACAATAGCAATATGTAATAAAGATTCTGTGAAAGTTTCATTTAATTTCGCTCAGTAGTATAAGAGGAGTTGCGGATAAGAGATAAAGCGTAACAGACGGACGGAAATCCCGATTACTATATACCCTCCCACTTTTCAAGCGGGGGGTATGATGACTAGAAATTGAACATGGAAAAAGTAACTAAGTAAACATATATATGAACCAGGTTTCACCTAGTAACACAGATAAGGGATTATTATGCCCTTAGACAAAATCAATCGACAAGTTTTTTATTGATGTTCATCACTGATGTTATTGTTATTTTTCGGGATCCTATTTGATTACCGTACCCTACCGTCAACACAAATTCTGATGATGATGAGTCATCTGAGTCAAAAGCTTTGTTTGCGCACACTTCATGTACATGCTTTTTCCGAATATGAACTTTTGTGGCTTTACACATTTTGGCAAAATGGTTGATTTTTCTACAGTTCCTGCACATAGCTCCATACGCTGGACATTTTTCCTTCCATGGTGCATGTTTCTTCCCGCAATACTTGCACGACAGAAATTGATCAGTCTCATATTTTCCTGATGCCCCTTGTACTTTATGTCTCTTTTCATTCTTACTTGGAAGTTTCCCTTTATGTTGCCCGCCTTTCACAACTTGTGTTTCTTAATTGTGATGCTGTTTTCTCACGCAGCTAGGTTAAGGCCGCCCATAGGAAATAAGCCTTAAAATATTCCCAAAAAAATCAATATAATGTTAATATTTTTTATTAGCATGAGTTTTAATTTAATGGAAACTATACCAATGCATATGTATGTATGGGGTCTGAACCGAGTTCGGCCAACGCGACTTCACGTACATCAGCTGTTTGTCATGTGACATGTTTAAAATTAGAAAAAAAATGTACGGATATAAAGATCGTAAAAGTTCAAGGATATACGGATAATTTTTCAGCATGAAATTGATCGTGTTTTCTTTAAGACAAATTTCTTAACCCGAAAAGTGCTGGGAGCAACTTCTCCATGCTCAAGAAATATATAAAATTTAGCCGGCTTTTGATAAACTATGTGCATTTACACTATACGCATTGAAGAAATGTAAAACTACGGAAAAACTCAACAGCGCACAACTTGCTCCCAGCACTTTTCAAAATAGTAGGGATAATAGCTACATGTGTATAAAATATTATAATTTATAATCAAGCGTATATCGTTGAACTTTTGAGATTTTGGAGGGGTTGTACATGTGATTGTAGTACGTTTCTGTTTAAAAGTGCATGACTGCGGCTTTATAAGAGACCTAATAGTTATCAATTAAATAAGACTGTGAACTATTGATAAATGCATTCAAAAATATTAATCAAATATAGAAAGATCATGCTTACTTAGATTTAATTTTCATATTTTCAGTTCAGCTAATAGCTTTATCTGCGTCTCAAGTACAGAAAAACTGCGTGTCAAACTAGCCTATGACGTCATATCTGTTAGTACAGCGAGATCAAGTTGGCTTTGATTTTACATTCGAATAGTGCTGTAATGACAAGATAAGTTACACATTGATTAATATTTACAATTATCGTGAGAAATCAAAGTATGTAAGAGTATATGAAAAAGAAAATTATTATTTATTCGCCGAGATTCATTTGTACAATTTCACCGTGACGTCATAATCGAATTCCCGAGGCTCTGCATACACTGATCTACCTTGGGTAGCCCTTAACCTAAGTGCGCATTGGCTCTGTAAATGTCTATGCATCTCAGTTAGTCTTACTTCTTTTCTTGTAAAAGTTTCTTTCTTGTGTTGTTCTCTCGAATACCTAACTCAATCCGGTCGCGTATCATTTCATCCTCAAGCGCTTCATACTTGCATGTTTTGGCTAAAGTTCTTAGAACGGCTACCTAGGCGTCAATAGTCTCATTTGGTTCTTGGTCTTGCTTGCTAAAAGTGTAACGTTCAAATATTTCATTGGTCTGTCCTACACAAAACTCTTCCATTGCACCCCGTGGGGATCCGGGTTAGAATAGGTCCTCAGTACCCCCTTGCTTGTCGTAAAAGGCGACTAAATGGGGCGGTCCTTCGGATGAGACCGTATAAACCGAGGCCCCGTGTCACAGCAGGTGTGGCACGATAAAGATCCCTCCCTGCTCAAAGGCCGTAAGTGCCGAGCATAGGCCTAAATTTTGCAGCCCTTCACCGGTATTGGTGACGTCTCCAAATCAGTGAAATATTCTGGAGAGGGACGTTAAACAGTATACAATCAATCCATTGCTTTGATTACTTCATCAATTTTCTCCTTGTCATCAGCATTTTGAAACTTTAACCCGTCAAACACACGGAGTGAATCTGATCCCATGCATGTTAGGAATGTCGCGCACCGCAACTTATCATCCTTCTCGTGTAGTCCAGTGGCTATTTCATAATTTTTCCACACTGTCTTAAAGTGTTTCCAATTATAGGCCAAATCTCCCTTAATATCCAGTGCTCTGGGGAAAGGAATGTTCAGGACAATGGGGTTAGAGTTCAAAATATTGTTGTTTGGAGCCTCGTCGTAGCTCGGCATTGTAAAAAGTTCAAATTTCCTCGAAGTCACTCACAAACAATGTATTGTAAGCACAATGGAGATTTCTCAGATTGTCTTACCGTTCGCTCTCGTAGAATGGTCAGTCAATCACGTATTTTACCCACTTCTGACACCATGTATCGTTATCTGTTCGTGGGTTATCTCATAAACTAGAACATCGTGTAGAGTGCTTATTTATTCCAGAACGAGACAATACAACAATTCGTACATAGAGTATTCGTACATAGATTATTCGTAGTTGATAAACTTGTACTTTTATACATATATTACAATTTCTTGTCGGAATTCCATGAATTAAGCAAATAATGGATAAGGAGGCTAGGGTTAGGGTTAGTTAGGGTTAGGGTTAGTTAGGGCTAGGGGGTTAGGGTTAGTTAGGGTTAGGGTTAGGGGGTTAGGGTTAGGGCTCAACCAATCAAAACTGATCACGTGATTTCTCTCAGCCAATCAGAATCCAGTATCTATCTAGGAGGCTTATACTACTCGTGTCTTTCACATGGAGCTGATACATTTAATACATTCTGACAAGGTTTCCACGTCTAATAAAATATCAAAAGCATATGCTTGCACAATATTCATAGATTAATTTAGTGATATATTGTAATGCAAAGCTTAAAATGGTTTGTCGAAAAGGTTCGAAAATGACGTACTAAAGTGTACTCATTTAATTTTGGCCAATCCCAAACAAAATTAAACCGACCCCAACCATAATAATCAAAGGCCTGAAAGGCCACAATGGCGTCGTAGCAACAAAGAAGAGATTATACAGGAGATGAAGTATTGTCCAGTGTATCCATGCAGATTTCAATTTTGTATGCATGTAAAACGCGGGGTCCAGAACATGCTTAATTTGATTTTATGTATTGGATATATGTACAAAAACTTTTGAATGCATAGTTTATATTATGTAAAATAAAATTGGTGTGTGTGATATAAAAGGACCACTGGTCTGACAACCCTATAATCATTTTTAAGCGGAAACTGCAAAATCCAAGATTTCTTGGTTTAATGATGGAAGGTGATAATAACAGCCAACCTGCTTTGGCTTATTCCTTGTATTCAGTTCCAGCTTTTGATTTCATGAATACATTAAATGGGTTTTGTGTTATGTCCTCTTATAGACAACATTTTTCATAACAGGTTTGAGACAAATCCCATGGGTTGCGTGTCCTCAAGTTTACCCTTTTTATGGGAATTAAAGAACTAAAATGATATTTTCACTTTCTAAATTTCTTTTATATGTTAAGATATTCATTAGGTTATTTCATAATATTACTAATATACTCTTATCAAATGGGAAGACTTTGTAACAAATGATACTCAGTAAATGAGAATTAGATAAAGTGATTACAGTTAAACTCTATTATCTGTACCTGATGGGATTGAGAAAAAACTTTGAGATATCCGAGGATTCAACATATCAAAGTGAATGAAAATGTGGTAGGGATTTCTAAATTACTTCGACAGATCCATGGTATTCAAGATATCAGAGTTAGTGATACCTAAATTTAACTGTATTAATAGCATGATTAAAAGGATTCCATTATTGTGTAAAGTCCTAAAAAGAGGACATTGCATGTAATCCACTCTATGATATGAAATGACAAGAACAACAGATAATTTTAAACTACATTTAATAAGAAATATGTGGAACAATGTAAACTAAGCACCATTTGTAAAATATATACTGAACACAAGTTTATATGGGAGTTTCTGAGAAATCATTATTTTCTGATTACAGATAATGCTAACATCTCTGATGGAAAATTGTAATCAAAATAAAAGAGTTTCATCTGAAGAAATCTAAAATTGAGTACATGTATATTGCAGTTTCTAATACAATATTATTGGAAATAACATACATATTATGAAATTAACAATGAAAAATTGTCATAGAATGTTTAGTAAACTGTGAAAGCACTCCCTGAGATTAAAAGTTGTAAAAAAAAAAACCACCAAGAATCAAACAAAATATTTGTCAAGTACAACACTGTAAAGTGAACAAATTTCAATGACCACAACAACATAAAAAAAAACATACAAATAATGGTTGCTTTGCATGAAAGACAGCAAGTCATATACTTGTTGGCTGTGCTTACAATTTCAATAAATATACTGTTAAATGAGTATAAAAGAAATTCATGTTTTAAACCAATACATGGTGGTACACATAAAAGAAGGATATGGAAATAACGAACAGTATTCAATCTCAACGTCCATTAAACAAATATACAAAATAAGAGCAGAGCAAACACGGACCTCCGAAACATCAGAGGTGGGATCAGGTGCCATGGAGGAGTGAGCATCCCCTGCCGACCGGTCACACCCGCCGTGTGCTCGTTGTCATAATCAGGAAATAACGGAAAAAATCCGTGGTCAATTCAGTGTATAAATAATGGACTAAAAGCAGTATAAAAAGAGATTTTCAAAATATGATGAACTTATTTCAACACTCACAGAGGAAGTGTTCATAAAACAATTTAAGATATATATATGCATAGTTGAAGAACAGTTTTCAAAGCAAGTATATGGCATGACAAGTAAATTTGGCACAAAGTAAATATGTTGTACATTATCTATATAGCATAAATGAAAACATTTCTCTACGTGCACTGTAAACAGTGCAAGTGTATGGCATGCAAATCCCTTGTAAATTTGGCACAGGTTTTCAGTTTTAAATACTAAATGAGGAAGTAAGGCTTAATATTAAAGTAATTGATTTAACTAGATAGAGTTGACAAATTTATCACTGGATAATGGTGGGAATATGATTAATATGGGAGAAGGATGCTAATGGAAAATGAGATTCAACATGTTAAAGTGCAATTCTGTTTCATAATTTAAGAAAAATGAAACCTGATTGCTATGAAACATTTTAAGTCATTGTGAAGCAATAAGAATTCTTTGGACTGTATTGTACTCCAGAGAGATAAGGTAGAAATTTTTTAAGATGCAGAATCCAAATCTGGTATTAAAGATATCCTGTACACATAAGCTATCTTGAAACTCAAAAGCTACAGAAATTTGAAAACAACTCCCTTAATTATGTAGTGGGTCTATTCAATGGAGTTTTAATTTTTTTTTTCAGCAATAGTGCATTAGGAATTCAACAAGTGTTTATTAAAAAGTGTAAATTTAACACCCCTTGATTAGAAGACAAAATTTCTTCTATATTACAAGAATATTTACAAACTCAATGTTTCAAGTTATTCTTTGCAAAATGTTAAAGTGTCAAGTATTATTTTCAAGAAGAAGGGGGATTAAAGTGATGATGGGGGAAGGGAGCGGTATAGAAGGGTAAAACATTGGTCAATAAAAGCAGTCTAATGCAAGTTTATATCTCAGAAATAAAAAAAAGTAACCAAACAAATAATGAATTCAAATACAAGTCAAAGTCCAACTGTCCCATGTTAAAAAATTTGAAAAAAGAATCCAAAAATTATAATACTAAAATCTACAAAGTATTTCAAATCAACATCTAGCTCAAGAGCGCATTTACAAAGCACTACAATATATACATTCAATGCTACGAAATAGAATAGAATTAAGGATTTCAATTTGAATAAAAAAGGAAGTAATAAAAAAACAAAATTCTGCAAAAAAAAAAGATTTTCAAAGTACAGGAAACAGATTTTTAAAAAAAGTTTTAAACTCTATTAATTCAAGACTTGAGGAGTAAATAGGCACAATTTTACAAAAATTCTGGTCTATGTTTAGAAGTTCTGTCCCTGACAAAATGTGTAAAGCATTCAACAGCCTTATAATTATATAAATCTTTTCATCATTTTATAAAATTAACTGGATTACAAATTTGACATTTAAAAAAATACAAACTAATTTAACATATTCTTTGAAATTTTACAACCTCGTGTTTGCAAAAACAGTAAATCAATCTGAAATATTTCACTACTGAGTTTCTATTTCTACCAGTATTTACTTCATCACAAATATATACAAAAGCAAATATGAAAAAAAATCACATTTTAAAAAATTTCTTTTGCTTCAAGGGATATCAGAACATGAGGAATGAATGCACACAATTTGACAACAGGTTTGTGTTTAGAAGTTCGATACGTGACAAAATGTGTAAAGCATTTAACAGCCTTATAACTTTTGAAATCTTTTCATCATTAAACAAAATTAACTGGATTACAAATTTGACATTAAAAAAATACAAATGGAGCAATTTACATGTTCTTTGCAATTTCACAACCAAATGCTTTCAAAAAAATCAGATCAAAATGAAATATTTCACTACTGAGTATCTTACCAGCATTTACTTCATCACAAATATATACATAAGCATATATGCAAAAAAATTCAACTTTCTAAAATAAAATTCTTTTGCTTCAAAGGATATCAAAACATGAGGTCTGAATACACACAATTTGACAAAAAATCTGGTCTATGTTTAGAAGTTCGATACCTGAGAAAATGTGTAAAGCATTCAACAGCTTTATAACTATAGGAATCTTTTCATCATTACATAAAAATAACTGGATTACAAATTTGACTTAAATAACAAAATACAAACAGACCAATTTAACATATTCTTTGAAATTTTACAACCTCGTGTTTGCAAAAACAATAAATCAATATGAAATATTTCACTATTGAGTTTCTATTTCTACCAGTACTTACTTCAACACAAATATATACAAAAGCAATAAAGAGTTTAAAAAAAAAATCACATTTCGTAAATTCTTTTGCTTCAAAGGATGACAGAAATTTCTTGCAAATGTACTTAAAATAAATAATTGAGGAATTTGGAAAAAAACTACAATAAACAAAATTTTGCAAGGTACTTAATCATTTTACAATAATAAATGCAGGGTAATTTTACAGTCTGAATTTTACTTTTCAAAGTACATTACTTCATTTACTCATTTAGCATCTGGATCTGTTTGATTTCTTTTTCTTTGATAGTTACTTGAGCTTGGACTGGTAATTTTGTAAGCAAACGGGCTTCCACATCTTGTGGTTTGCACTGGATTGCTTTTGCGAGCAGGGCACCCTTTATGATAAACTCAGGGTACTCCCCATCGTCCTGGTCTCCAGTTAAGGAGAGGCATCCACCTTCCACCATCTCAAAGGCTATGAATGTGACCTTTTTCACAATATCTGGGGCAGCGATAGACTACAAGAAAAGAATTTAGAAAGTATAGATGAGTGATATTTAATAAATTAAGGGTATAGTTCATTCAGTTTGCAATATAAATAAATATATAGATGTAAAGTAATCCATTTTTTTGGCAAAGGAAGGCAAAGAAGTATGAAAGGTTATGGGAAATTAACTAAATATATTTCATATAAAAGTTTCCCTTACCAGCAACTTGGATCTTGACGTGGTGGAGACGGACTTTTCGTTATTGTACACCTGTACGATGACGTTTGTTATCTCCAGATGACTCCCAACGGCAGTTTTAGTTTTGCTGAGTTCCCTCCATAAGGACACCTTGCAGGAAGCCGTTTCATCCTTTATTTTCAAACTCCTAACTAGTGTGTCCTCCCCATTTACTTTAACTGTCCTTTCTATTTCCTCCTGTAAGAAATCTTATTTGCATGATATAGATGCACACAGACACACACATATATATATATGTATATACAAACACAGGAGAGAGAGAGAGAGTAAAAGAATATAAAAACATTATATAATTTCTGAATGAAATAGAGTTACTTACAGAAACCACCTGCCCTCTGATGGACACCATGGTTTTTGTGGGGGATGATTTTATCTTGCTGATGGCCACCAATTCAGATGGTGGTGGACAGACAAATTCCAGGCCTTGTTGTAGTAGCTGAGCTGGGATCGCCTCTGCAAAGGGCCCCGTCATCAACAGTTTTGATCTGTTTGTCATCACAATGGTTTTACTTTCCCTCTTGATGATGACATTGAGAAGCATCACAGTGCTTCCCACTTTGAGCGAACTGGCCTTCGACACATCATATAACATTCCTTTAGCTGCCATGGTTCTGTCAGCAAT
>PRKT01000143.1:845265-876785 GCA_003671525.1 Saccostrea glomerata
TGCATGTGCATGATGACCTTACCTTTTTGTAGGAATCCACTATGTCTATCTATGTTCTAAATCCCATCCTGTTTGGTTGAAAATCAAAGGAGTTATACCCATTTAAAGTTTAAGCCAATCAGATTGCAGCGCACGTGCATGCGCGTGTTTTCATGATACCTGCTATATATTATATTGTAGTATATCCTAATGCATGACTATGTTTAAAATTTCAAAGCATTTCGTCAAAAAACAAAAGAGATATTGAAATCTTTGTTTCAGCCAATCAGAGGGAAGCGCACGTGCATGCACGTGAGTTCGTGCTAATTTGACCATGTCATATTATCTAGACTATTAATATATCCTTATAGAATGAGTTTCAAAGCATTTCAATAAAAAATGTAAAAGTTATGGCTATAATAAGTATATCAGTCATTTCACTCATTTCACGCGCACGCACGTGCATGCGTATGCGCGCAAAATGACCTTCGTTGTGCACACCTACACTTGACACCTATTAACCCTAAAAAGGTTTTAACTTAGTTGGGTGAACAGTTTCTGAGAACACTCGCGGACAAAAAAAGTACCGGAGAACAAAGAAGAAAAAAAAGAATAATAATAATAATAATAATAATAACTAGGGCTAATTGTAACGGGAACCGTTACAGATGTTCCCCAAACGCTCCCCAACTCCCTTTTGTTCCATATTCTCAGAAAGTTACATTAGATAAGACATACGCGATATATTTTAGACTTTAACAAAGTTAAATCCAAAAGTATTCTGTTTCAGATATTGCACGCATGCGCATTTGAATGCATGTGGTAATGACCATATCATTTTGTCTACATGATTTATATATTTTAATATACTAAATATTACAGTATTTAATCCAAAAATATTATTAATCTAGTGTATTTGTAATTTTACTCATTTCACGTGCACGCACATGTATGCATGTGCATGACGACCATACCCTTTTGTAGGAGTCTATTATGTCTATCTATGTTCTGAATCCCGTCCTGTTTGGTTGAAAACCAAGGGAGTTATAGCCATTAAAAATTTAAGCCAATCAGATTGCAGCGCACGTGCATGCGCGTGATTTTATGAAAATTATTATATATCATATTGTAGGATATCCTAAAGCATGCCTATGTTTTAAACTTCAAAGCATTTCGTCAAAAAACAAAAAAGATATTGAGAATATCTTTTCAGCCAATCAGAGCGAAGCACACGTTCATGCACGTGCAAGCATGTTCATGATGACAATATCTTCTTGTAGGAGTCCATCATCTCTGTCTATGATCTAAATCCCATGCTGTTTGGTTGAAAAACAAGGGAGTTATAGCCATTTAAAGTTTAAGCCAATCAGATTGCAGCGCACGTGCATGCGCGTGTTTTCATGACAATAATTATATATCATATTGTAGGACATCTTAAAGTATGCCTATGTTTTAAATTTCAAAGCATTTTGTAAAAAAAACAGAAAAGATATTGAGATTTTTGTTTCAGCCAATCAGAGCAAAGCACATGTGCACGCACGTGCATGCATGTCAAAGATGACCATACCATCTTGTAGGAGTTCTTTATGTCTATCTATGTTCTAAATCTCATGCTGTTTGGTTGAAAATCAAGGGAGTTATAGTCATTTAAAGTTTCAGCCAATCAGATTGCAGCGCACGTGCATGCGCGTGATTTGATGAAAAATTTTATATATGATATTGTAGTAAATCTTCATGTATGTCTATGTTATAAATTTCAAAGCATTTCATCATAAAACAAAAAAGATATTAAGATTTCTGTTTCAGCCAATCAGAGCAAAGCGCAAGTGCATGCGCGTGAGTTCATGCAAATTTGACCATGTCATCTTATCTACACATCTTATATATCTTTATATAATGAGTTTCAAAACATTTTATCAAAAAATATAAAAGTTACAACCATATTAAATATATCAGTCATTTTACTCATTGCACGCGCCCGCACGTGCATGCGAATGCGCGCAAAATGACCTTCGTTCCGCACATCTACACAACATGCCTACTAACCCTAAAAAGGTTTTAACTTAGTTTGGTGAACAGTTTCTGAGAACACTTCTGGACAAAAAAGTACCGGAGAAGAAATAAGAAGAAAAAAGAATAATAATAATAATAATAAGAAACAGAGTAAAAACAATATGTTCCCCAACTTCGTTTGGGGAACATAACTAGATACGATCTCGTTGCGAGCAACGAGTGGGTCTTCCGTCCAATTCTTGATAAGATGAGATAAGATTTTGATTGAGATTTTCATTCAAAAATAATGATTTACCACAATCTGTAAAAAGACATTGAACATTAAAGACTTAAAAAATCGGCTTTTGGCCCCTAACGGTCCCTAATTTTAGGAATCAGCCCTTTTTCTTCATATCATCTTAAAGCTCTAAGGATTTTAATCACTTTTTGTTCAACAACTGTTAAGAAATTCTTTTCGTTTTTTGAGCTATTAGCAAAAGAAATATTTAGGGGCCAACCCTTCAACTCCTTAATGGGGACGTTTAGGAAAAAATGAAAGGTTGCATATGTTCAGAACATTATTTTGAACATCTTATGTTCAATACTGCTTATCAAAATCTTTCTTCCTTTCGAGATAAAAAGCATCAAATATTTAGCATTCTGGCCCCTTGCGGCCCCTAATTATGTAACATACGACATAAAAATCATAATATATAGTTGTAGATGGTTGAGATACACATCTTTGCTTCAGTAATGTATTACAAAATATTAACTGATAAAGAGTTATCGATTAAAGACTTTTGACCTCTCTTGGCCCTTTATTTGAGTGCCCAGTCCCTTTTTTAGGATCTCATCGTAAAGCTCATAAGATTTTGAACATTTTGTGTTCAACAACTGTTCAGAAATTCCTTTTAGTTTTTGTGCTATTAGCAAAAGAAATATTTAGGGGCCAACCCTTCAACTCCTTAATGGGGACGTTTAGCAAAAAATGAAAGGTTGCATATTGTTAAGAACATTATTTTGAACATCTTTTGTTCAATATTGCTTATCAAAATATTTCTCCCTTTCGAGATATAAAGCGTCCAAGATTAAGCATTCTGGCCCCTTGCGGCCCCTAATTATGTAACATACGACATAAAAATCATAATATATAGTTGTAGATGGTTGAGATACACATCTTTGCTTCAGTAATGTATTACAAAATATTAACTGATAAAGAGTTATCGATTGAAGACTTTTGACCCCTCTTGGCCCTTTATTTGAGTGCCCAGCCCCTTTTTCAGGATCTCATCTTAAAGCTCATAAGATTTTGAACATTTTGTGTTCAACAACTGTTCATAAATTCCTTTTAGTTTTTGAGCTATTAGCAAAGAAATATTTAGGGGCCAACCCTTCAACTCCCTAATGGGGACGTTTAGCGAAAAATGAAAGGTTAACTTGGAAGCATTTTTACATGATTAAAATCTAAATTAAAGTCTCCCATGATAATATGTGGTTTTCCAAGATCATATTTGCTATGTATTTCAGCGAAAATTCTCTTATACAGATCAAAATTTGCAAACTTTGGAGGACAGTAGACAAAGCATATATTTATCTTTGAATTTTTTTGAACAATATGTCCATATGTTAATTCTACATTTAAAATATTGTCTACTCTGAACACATTAGGAAGCAATTGAGAATATACAACAGTACCATGATATGGTCTTTCCCTACAGCAAGAATCATCATTTCTAAATAAATCAAATCCCATTAATTCAAAATCTTTAGATTTATCAGTGGAATTCAAACATGTTTCAGCAAAGGCCAATATATTTGCTGTGAGCAAATTTTTTTCTTGTCTTATGTCTAAGATGTGCTTCTTTAATGATCTACAGTTTTGAAAGAGAATTGATACAACATTTTGAGGAAGACTGTACAAGACAGGAATAGATAATGAAATCTGAGATGAAGTTCTCAACCTATTCATTTCTTCTATAACCAACTCAGAAATTTTAATACACCTCTCCTCAAAGTTCAACAAAGAAACAGATGACAAATTTTGGACACGACTCAAAGCAACATAATAGAGGTGCTCCATCTTTTTACTTCCAAGTCCTATAACTGCATTTTCCAATGTACAACCTTGTGCTTTGTGCACAGTTTTAGCTGCTGCAAGGGTTAATGGAAACTGACGACGTGTTATACAAAAGGATTTATAATAATTGAAATTAAACTTTCTTGTGATCTCCACTATCGGAGTCCATGAAGATGATATACAAGTATTGAACAAGTGTTTAAATTGTGATCTACATTTTTTGCCAATATCTTCAGAGAAGAATTTTACCCACACAATGCTACATCTAGCTGAGTTAAGTACACGAAAGTCTAGCTTTTTAACAACACATGGAGTGCCATTTGTCAACCTATCTATTACAACTATATTGACACATATTTCTGCTGGAAGTTCTTCACCTAAACATAAATATTTCATTAGTCCCTTGGTCTTTGTTGCATCATCTGGGACTTTTCACAATATCTTTTCCATTAATGATATAGGTAATTCTCCTGAAACAGTATCAATAGCCTCTACAACAGTTTTCTTTGAATCATCCAACTCATCAAAAGAACTCTTATTGTAATTGTAAACTTCAGCTCTTGTTGGAAATAAGTGAGGCATATTTCTTGTTTGTTTATTTTCCTGCATTATTCTTTTCTTTAGGATGTCAATATCTTCAACAGAATGCTGACCTTCTCTTAATCTGTTTAGAATCTGAGCAAACAATACATCATCTTTTTGTCGCATAATTTGCTCCAATTCAAAGAGAAGAAAATGATCAGTCCATAAAGAACTATATGCGGTATATTGCATATATTTGCCCCCACAAAAGTAAAATTTCGAAAACTTCCTGAAATGTGCTGAATTCAATAAATTGTATGAGAAATATAAATTAACAGAAAATATTATAGTGTCAAAGCAGTGTATTCACAATTTTTGTTTTTATGACGTCACAAACTAGTCCGATTTTATATCCTTTTCCAGAAAGAGGACAAAATGGACAAAATTTTAACAATTTTAGCTTTAAAATTTATAGAGCGCAAGTTTGTTCAGGAACAATATTGACATATTTCATTGATATTATCATTCTACACATTGTATCAAAATATTGATCCTAAACACACATGCGCTCGGTGACTTTTACTCAAAATATCGACGAAATATGTACATTTTTCTGTAAAATTCATAAAAAACTGAAATTTACGTCATGTTTGTGACGTCATTACGTACATATGGCGTCATTACTTATGAAAATATTCATTGCTTTGAAGTCAGCATATACTCCCCTGTTTAAGAACTTAATTAAATATATCTCCATCAAAGTTTGATTTGGGGGGCAAATATTGGTTATTACCGAATAAAGTTCTTTGGTGCCAAAATTTCCTGATTGTCACTGTTAGAATGCGATTTGAAAATCCATTGATCCATCACTGTTTTCAACTGGTACAAATCTCCAAATGCTATCACGGAAATTCCACCAAATGGTTTTAAACATCCCATTATTTCTTGAAGACGTAAATTAATATAATTAAACATTTTCCTCCCGACCATTGAGATTTCATCGATAAATACCACTTTTAATGACTTAAATTTGGATTGAAAAGTTCCCAGCTGTTGCATATCTAATGGTTTATAGTTGAAACCTTGTTCTGCAGGAATGTTAAAAACAGAATGAATAGTTGATCCACCAACATTGAAAGCTGCTTTTCCTGTTGGTGCACAAATTATAACTTTTGTTTCATCAGGGTTTTTCTCCTGCTTTATGCGAGAAATGCTTTATCAGAGCTTGATAGAGTGCTCTAAGCAAAACACTTTTACCAACACCCGCACCTCCACTCAGAAAATGATAAATTGGATCTTTCTTAGTTTTTATCCAGTGCAAAACATGGTAAAAAAACTCTTTCTGTTTAACATTCAATTTCTGAACCAATTGTCTAAAATCATCATCATTCATTTCTCCAGTTACATAATCATCTTCTAAAATTTGCTTTCTTCCAATGTTTAAATCTAATGCAAGATCATATTGGCTATTTTCTGGAGTTTTTCCTGGATTAAAACATCCAAAATCATTTGACTGGTGTGAACCTTCATTTGCATCCCATTCATCTTGATGCTGCAATCCACTTACAACTGGCTCCTCTACCTTATCAGATATAAATTCTTTTTCAAGCTGGCAAATATTGGCAGCAGAATCATCAACATAACTCCTTCTACTTATTTGAATTCTTTCTTCATTTTCTCTGTACCTTGCTTCAAAACTTAAATACCCTCCCAAAATGTCTGCATATTTTCGCCAGGGAATGTACAACATTAGTTGTTCTCGATAGAAATTTTCACTATCATTGTCTTTATTGAAACCAACGGAGTATAATACTCTAGGAACAGAACGCTTCACCATTACAGAACCATCTTTAAACACGTGTTCTTCTGCCATTTCATCAATTTCAGGCAACTCAACATCATCTTCAATGTTTACATCATAGGAACTTTCTGGCAATTCTTCATTGGCAGAATTTTCCTCTTTTTGTTTAGGAGAAGATTTGTTTGCTTTGAAATTAAAAAGAGCTACAAAATCTGCTTAATTGTATTTGTTCATAGATGAGGGTCTTCTTTGATATCTGTAAATATTGTTATCCGATTCTATTGATGTTGAAGATTTTGGTAGTTCTTCCAATGCAGACTTGGATTTTACAAAAATTACTCTATCATCCTCATTGTTTGTGTCTACAAAGATAACTTCTCTTGAGGATCTTCTTAATGGCATCTGAAGCACCAGGAAACAGGCTTCCTGAGCCCCTACTTCAACATGGCTCAAGAAAGTGTTCCCTATTTTACGAACCTGTTGTTTTATATCACTTTCTGAACGCTTTGCCTCTTTACAAGCACTACTGAGCAGTTGAGACATACCACGTTGTCCTTTTGAAATGTAGGAAACTATATATGCTGCACATGCATAAGGGTCAAGAATGTATTGTATGTCCATACTGGCTTCCCAGCATTTAATGAGCAATTCATTGTAATTATTTATTCTGATTTCGGCACATTTCGTTTAAGAAACACCTTTTTCTGACCAGATTTTATATTTGACCTTAAAGCTAAGATGTACTCCTTGTATGTCAATTTCAATGCATGCAAGAAATCACCAAAACTTAAATCACAATCATCCTTAGGTTTTTGGCAGTTTAGAAAAGCCATTATTTTTTCAAATTTGTTTTGTGCAACACAAACTTCCTCAGGGTTCTCATTGCTCTCTAATCCTTCCAATATCATAGTTTTGTCTAAAGGGGGAAGAGGAAATCCAAATCTACAAATAGACTTGCCTTTTTTCCTACATGTGCGCGCATGTCTATGGGTTTGATAATTTACTAAACCTGGTATACTAGCATTTTTCTTACAGGTAACATACTTATCTATGAAAGATCCGATCTCATCCTCAGTATTTAGACCAAGTTTTGGAGCTTCATCAACCCAAAATAAAATGTGAACATGAGGAGATCCTCTTTGTTGGAACTCAATGCGGAAAAAGAAGTCTTTAATTTTACCTACTGGTGCACTTTCATGTTTTAAAACTTTATCTAAAAACATCTGCAGACGAAAGTCAAAATACCTTGCACATGTAACTGGATCACTTTTTATAAGGTCATTTTTCTCAAACCAGGTCAAATTGTCAATATCTGAGTCAGAGTATGTTTTATTGTTTACAAGTTTCCCTAAAACAGGCAGCAGGGCTTTCCACTTTGTTTCTGCTGCTGAAAAGGAACAAAACCATGTTGGTATACCCAACTGTCGAATCATTGAATAAATGTCTTTCTTTGTTTTCTCCCAATAAGGTGGTGAGCCACGCATTGTACGTAATACCCGATATCCTTCATTATGTTTAACAATGTTGTTAATAGCGCCCTCTGAAAGTACATCATTCACAGTTAGCTTTTTACCTTTCAACTTACATTTTCTAACTGCTAAAGACACTTTATCTGAAATCTGTTTGATTTGTAATTTCTTAAGTTTAAAGAAAATATTGGTGATATTTTGAGCAACTCTTCTATCGGCATTTCTTAGGCCAGCATTTTTTTATTTTTAGGTTTACGAAACTTTTTTATAAATAATTGGGGAGGAGGAGGAAAAAAAAATAAAATAAAAATCGAAAAAATTCTCCGTCGGGAAAAAAAATAAAAATAAAATAATTTTTTTACAATTTTTTTTATTTTGTTTTTTGTTTTTTTAAAGCGTTTCGCGTAACAATGGGGCGACCCATCTGCAAGCAGGCTGTGCAGATGGGTCTCACTATCCCATGCTTTCTCTTTAAGGCCTCTGTTTCTTGGGTTGTCGCTGGTTCAGTATCTCCACAATAGTAGCAGATATCATCAAACAACTGGGTTTTCCCTTCAAAAGATTGTCAATTTTATAAGACCAACTTTAAAATGAATGTTTCTCCTATACTTTTTTTTAAATGATAGTAATTTATTACATGTATGTCACTAAGTACTATTTTATTGTTATTATTAAACTACTATTATAGTGTTCATTTTTAAGCATTAATAAACTGATGTAATATTTTATAATATTTGTTTTTTACCTGCAAAGTATGTTGTTTCAATTGGAGTATGACAACTCATCCCCTCACGGGCCACAATTGAATCCTGGAATTCCCCCCCGGAAACAAGGGGCCTCCACACGAGTACAGCAGCTCTTCCTGCAACCTGCACAATGCCCTCTCCTCCGCAGGACCTAGTTTTTTGCTTGAATACACCACCCGTCTTTTCCCACAATCGCAGCACACAACAAAGTCTCTCACCTTGGCTACAGAAAATAAAACATCTATTATAACAATACCTCCTATACCTATCTCTATTTACTGGTACATGCAACTGTAATATATTAAAATGCATCTATGAATAATTTTCAGAGATCAACTTCTTAATCTCCTCGGCAGTTCAATGCACTATTTAATAAAGATTTAGTATTTAAATAATTGTGTTTTAATTTTTTGAAAATTATAATGACAAATACTCACCAGCAACTAAAAGGTTTTTTAGCTCTTTGTCTCTATTTGTCGATGTTGGAACCTTTTCTTGCAAACTAGGTCGGTCTTTATCAGTAGTCGGTGTACCATATATGTCCTCAAATGACTTGTATGCACCATCTTCATTGAGGACAGGGTCTGGTAAGAAATGGAGATCTTTAAAAATCTCCTGAGAAAGGCGTGGTGGGTTCAAAGTGCAGTATGCACAGTCAGCTTTACAACACTTCTTAATCTGTAAATACACAATGTATACCTAAATAAAATTTAAAAAAGATTAATATGTAGTTTAACTGGCATAGTGACAAATGACAATTTTAAAACTTTTGCACATGTAGCCCAGTATAGAAAGGTGAAAACAAAATTTTAAAACACATATCACATATATGAAATATGATACCTGCATTACCTGGTAGCTGTAGTGCCTTGATTGTGCATGGTTGGCTAAGAATGCATCGATCTTCTTCGATTTCAATGTCCTTAAATTGGATATATCCTCAGGTTTCACTTCATCATCAATCAAAAGGAGACGTTGAAGAGATCAACAATCATGTCCTCCTCTGCATCATCATGAACAACAACATTTTCTCCCTTCCATTTCAGCCTGGAGAATCTTTCTTTCAAAATGTCAATTGGTACATTCATAGCTTCCTTGTATCCCTCCTTTAGGCGTGCGTTTTTGGTTGCAGCATTTCTTAATTTTGACAAAGACGTAAGTGATTTGGTCTGCATTTCAAGTCCAGGAATCATGCGTCCACGCTGAAGAGCAACATTTTGCAGGGCTATATTTAAAGTAGACATGCATCGCTCTGCTGGGTTGTAATAACTTGCTGATGGAGCTGTTCTGATGCAAGCAAAAAAGTCCAAGTCCAATGCAATAAATTCAAGAAGACAGCATAACTGCACAGACCTGTATGTGGTTCTATGATCAGGGCCGCCATCAGTTATTCTCAAGAGAATAGGTTTTTCCATGTCAACATCATTGTGTGAAAATTACTTTCGCACTATAGACACTGTTTCTGTACTATGTCTCAATGGAGACGATGGTTCGAACACCTTTTCTTTCACTGTAACGTGCACTGTGCCATTGTAGAAACTGTCCTTTGAATTCTCTGGAACATCAACAATGAAACAAACAGAAGGAACAATACCAGCCACATGAAAATCATGATCAAGAGCCAAGTTTTGCTTCGGATCAGAAACTAAGCCACCGTGATGTGCTCTGGCACCGGTCGACACTGGTTGCCCTGGCTCTCCAACTGGAATGATGGCCTTGTCATCCAAGCTCTGCAAAACAACATGATTTCTCCATTTGCACGCAAAATCTTTCAAAAGGTAAAACTGATGTTTCCCATAAGGCAGATCAGCATGTTGGACTCTGAGAAGTCTTTGTTGAACCGCAAATTTGATGTTGAACTTTCCTGTGTAATTTTGGGCAGAATTGTGCATCGGATTTGAAGGACAGAAGTTCAACCGAATCCAAGAAGTGGAAGGTGCTGGTGTTCCCTCAGGTAAGCGTTTGATGAACTGATTTCTCAAGTCTTCGACAGACATAGCAAAGGGCATATACTGCGTATCTGTATGTCTCCTTTCATGAACCACTGATTTTTCGTCCCAAGTATTTGCCCAGTTCTGTCCAAAAGGGTTCAAGTTTGGGATCACTAATCCTTTCATTATTCTTGCGCAGATCGAAAATCAATTCCGTATCATCCATTTCCAATAATATTTTGCTAGTACGCAAGTCGATCTGTGATGTTTTTGCTATTTTCAGGAGTGTATTCGTAGTCTGTAAGAAACTGATACATGTTTCTTAAAATTGACTTACTTCCCCCTACATGCTTATGGTATCTCAGAATAAAGTCTTTCTGCATTTGTCTTGTAGCATATTTCGGAATGCTTTCCCTTATTTTGTTGATCATTTGAATTTCCTTTGAGGTAGACTGCTCACTGTCTTGTTCATTAATTTTCCACACTAAATTCACGTTTCCGAGATAGTTACCATATCTGTAGGTAAACCATGAAATGTCAGAAGACAATTGCAAATTATCTAACCACTTTCTTCGCTCAGTTTTGTCCTCTGGCTCAAAGTCAATCAAGTCCTTTGCTGTATACAGGGTAATGTTCTTCATAAAGTCACCAAGTTTCCTGTATTCATCCTTCACATCATTCACCTTTACAACTTTTTTAAGACTCCAGTTGTCTTTGAAATTTCTCACAGGCTCTGATTTTCTGTGATTCTGTTCAGTTCTCTCCTTCATTCCGGACAATAACGACATATATTTCTGCAGGCCGGTTACAAGGTCCTTTACAGCTGTGTAGAATGATGCAAAATCCTTGCATAAAATCCAAGGAATAAGCAGCAGCTCAGCAAGGTTTTCTGTGTTTTCCTTCAGTTCAGAGGACACCAACTGTAAAATATTTTACATTTTTTTAAATAAAGGTTTAAAAACAGTAGGTCAATGTGTGTCTTCATCCAATTGACATGGATTCAATATAGCATGAATAGTATTGCAAGTAATATCTTCAAAATTGTTACATACCTGTGGAACTTTTTTATGTTGCTTTTTAAAGTCTCTAAATCCAGTTAGTTGACGAAACATAGCAGGAATCGAAATGCTGCGGTCTTTCAGCTTGTCAAGATGGGGATCCAAATACCACATGGTATTTGTTAGGGTGTTGACAACATCCCGCCCAATGGTGTCTATTTGTTGCGACGTGAATCCTATCTTATTTTCTTTCAAAGTCCCAATAACAGCATTTGCAAGTCGATCTTTACTTGTACTTTCATCTCTGTTCAATATAAACGGAAGGTAAACATGACTGATGCTCTACTTTCGATTTGAAAATTACAATAGATAGCTCGTACATAATTTCTTCTTTTACATCACCTACTAAATATTAACACGTACATTTTTTTTTATCTAAAAACCTTTCATAGAATATTATATATACTTTTTAAGAAAGTGCTAAAATGAAAAGGATTTGATCACGTACCTTCGAGGGGGGTACTGGTCGTAACGTCTCCTCGCCGTCATCAAAATTTGAAAAGCATCTGCTTTGCTGGATACGGAGTTCTTCGCTTCTGAGTCACCTTTCTTTGTAACAAGATTTACAATAATACATTTAAAACCAAAGTCCTGTAAAACTTTGATAGGTGTTTCCAACGGCGTAATAAATGTTGCAGATTCCTCAGAGGCCCCGCTAACAACATGGTCGATTAGCAGATCATTGCGATCAGATTCCGTGTCCAAAATTGTGTTGAGTAGATGGCCGACTGAATCTTCATCTTCGGCTTGTCGAATTGTATTGAATGTATACTTTTTTTCAATGCAACGAAAATGAACTTTGAAGAATGGACGTCCAGTGGCCATTTTGCCTGTTTACTGCAGTGTTATTTTAGGTGCACTTAAAAGTATGACGTATTAGGTTGCTGATGTAATATTTGATCGGAAGAGCTCGGATCTTAACCTTATTTTCATGCACAACGTTATTTTTAGCTATTGCGTCATTGTGCGATCGGAAGAATCTCGGTCCATTTGCCTGTAAATACGGCGTTTTTATTTTTGTATCGAAAAAAAAAAAATAAAGTCGGAGGAAAAAATAAAAATAAAAACGAGTTCATGATCTTTTATTTTTTTTTTCCAGTTTTCAAAAAAACAGGGTCGGCGGGTTTGTAAACCGAAATTTCAAAAAATGCTGGCCTAAAATATAAATAAAAATTATAAAATCCAACTAACAGATCATACATAAGTTTTTGAAGAAAAAAAAGTAGACAGATGCCGTAGATTTACAGACACAGAAAAAGAGATAAGTCAATTATTTTGATATTTAAGATAACTCTGTCAATTTTACGGTTACTTTTGGAAATTTATTTTACATTTTCACACTTTTAACTTTGGCAATGATTTTGGTTGAAAAATCCAAACATGTTTTTTTTTTTTAACTTACGCTTTTTTTTAATATCCAGAAATATAAATCACAATTATAATTTCTTTAAAGTAACTCCATCTTCACCATCTCTTCATCTTGTTCATCACCAGCATCGTGTTCATCTTTCTCCTCCTCTTCTTCTTTTTCCTATACAACTTCTTTTTATTTTTTTGGAAGCTTTTTCTTCTCTTCTTCCGTTTCTTGCAAGCTACATTTTCTCTTGCTTTAATATAAAAGTGATTTTAACTTAAATATACAACGTGAAAATTGAAATGTAACGAAAAAATTTATACATCTAGTGAAAAAAGTATTTTAAATTTACTTACCATAATGTTAATGAGATCTTAATTTTCTTTTCGGGTGAAAGGTCCTTTGCGTTTCTAAAAGAAGAAATATTGAATTACTTTATATTAGGTATACAGATTTATTTTTTGATAAATGAGGGTAGAAAAATAGATAACACAATTACGGTATTTTACTGTTAAATATCATACCTGATTGAAATTTCCATTTTTTTTAAAGATACTAGTAGTTTGAATACTCTGGCGTTTAAATGAAAAATGTTGAAGAGAACGGAAAACACTCAATGATATCTAACATTTTACGGAACTTAACTAAGACTTTTTTAAAATTAAAGTCTACATCATTGAAATATTTTTTGAATACAATTTCAAACGAAATAATTTATTAATGGGTAAATTATGGATATGACATTTGTATTATGTATTACACAGCATTTTTTTTTTATTTGTACACTTGTATATAAAATTTATTTTAAGAAAGATGAAAAATAATATTGAAAAATGTGAACAAAATCTTAGGATACTTCATTTGAAAAATAAATAATTTGTAACTTTTTTCATTATACATGCTAATACATATAAGAAAATGAGCATATTGTACGCAGGTGCTTGGTCTTTATTAAGGCAAATTAGATTTACAAAAAGTTTGTTAATACTTGAGATATGGTTATACAAAGTTATAATTTACATACAAAATGAATTAAGGGTGTTTATATCCGCTCAATATATTTGATATATATGTATGTGGCGATGATCTCTATTAACATATTTAACGTAAATTGTGAGAAGTCGTGAATCTAAGACTGAACGAGTTAAAAAAAAAATCGTGTACATGTAGCTTGATAATCAGGGCGACATAGTATGTACCAGGTCAGCGTGAACATATATACGAGTAAGCGTGACCTCAGATCACCTATCTGTTGAAAACTTAATACGATAGTAAAATTTCCCCCCTCTGCTATGTAAATATAGGAATGATAAACACATTCAATATAATTAATTACAAACAATGTTTCCATTCATTGTGTTGGTATTTTTTTTTTTTTGTTAAATATACCCAGCAGGCACGCAACGTTGTTTCAACGTTGAAAGGAGGTGGAATATAGGTTGCAACGTTGATCAACTATATTTCAACGTTGAAACAACGTTGAGGTTTCAACGTTGAATCCACAACCTTTTTTCAACGTTGAAACAACGTTGAAGCTGCAACATATTTTCAACGTTGAATGTTCGTCGATATTTCAACGTTGAAGCTGCAACGTATTCTCAACGTTTGATGTTCGTTGATATTTCAACGTTGAAACAACGTTGAAGATTCAACATATTTTCAACGTTGAATGTTCGTTGATATTTCAACGTTGAAACAACGTTGAAGATTCAACATATTTTCAACGTTGAGTATTTTCAGATATTGTAGAGTTGAAACAAGGTTTAAAAATACAAAGTTGACTTTTTCTTGATCTCAACGTTGAAACTACGTGGAAGATGCAACATATTTTCAACTTTAGGAAAGTTAGGAAAATTAAACGTTGAAACAACTGCTAATGAGTATTAAGCACTTTAGTTTTTAAGGTCAAAATATAAAGGTGTCTTTAGAAAATATTATATATATAATCATGATAATTATACATAATAAATGAAACGCATGCATTATGAATTGATTTACTCAAAAGAGTTGTGCCAACAGTTAGTAGCATTAAATTTTTTTAAATAGAATACTATAGAACAAATGAAAATAATTAATTCAATTTATTATTGATAACACCATTATTTATTCCAAATTAATGTTCTTAAAATTAGACTCATATAGATCCGTGCCGTATACTCTTGCGCAGATTGTTAAACTCTAGCAAATCTAAGAAGTCTTATTTTATTAGATTGTGTTTTTATTGTGTGTATTAATTCTATAATCTTTCTTTTAACAAAATATAAAAAAAAAATCAAATAAGCCATAAACACATAACAATTTTCACACTGACAATTAATCCCGGTCAAGTAGCATTACTTAAGATCCACTCCCCAAAACCTTCAAGATATCAGATAAGGAGTGCCTCTCGCTTAGTTGGTCAGTTTCAGTGTCAGGATAACCTTGTTATGCAATTTTCTTGCTGGGCAGAGTATAGCTGTTTGCAGCTTATCTAGGTCAAAATTTGAATTCAACTGATGAACAAGAAGTGCGCGTCTCCTTTCTGTTCATATCTAATGTATTTTCAAGCTATATACACAAGGATTAAGGCTGGAATATCAACTTCTGCTCAGTAAGTATTATTTCCTTTTCATGGATTTAAGAAATTAAGTTTTTTAGTATCTGTACATCATTTAATTCTCGTTTTATAAGTATATCTGAAATCTGCGTGAAATGCACATCTAACATGTCTAAGGTTCGTGTATTATGTGTTTTGTTGATAATCATTTGGTTATGAAATATGAATATAGTTACTAATATATTATACAATTTAATTAATTGTAGTTCGACACAAGGTTCAATAAACCAGTGGTGCAGGGAATTGATTGTATAGTCAGCCTTGATTGCATCAGATTCTTAGCCCGAGAAAATTATACAAAGGAATGCAACATTTAGTAAGTACATTATGTCAATGTATGTCTACATGTCTATAACATTTTTCTTTAGTAATAATTATTTATAAGCAAACTAATACGAATTTTAAGATGAAGTCAACTTTAATTCTTTTAATCATGTTAATTAAATCCAAGTACTGGAATAAATTCTTTTGTCTGATTTTTTATTTTAAATCATTCATGTATATTTATTTTTTATCGTTTGAAATAACGTGTAACGTACATTTTATCGAACAAATGGCTTTAACATATTTTTTTCTTTTATTACTATAGGCTTTTGCTGTAGAGGGTGGATTCTCGTATTCATTTCTTTCATTTGTGGGACTTAACTATATGCAAGATTAAAATCAATGGATCCGCCACTTTGTGATACCTAGCAGTATAGGACAGACGCGAACTTTGAAGAACCTGGATGAAATTACTGTGACCCCCTTTTCACTAGGATTATAAATTTTGTCAAGCAGTGATTTTTGCGTTTCGGTGATTGAAACCGAATTTGTGTTTGTCTTTAAAATACAGACTAAAATAAATTCTCTCACAATCGTAAAACTGGATTATAACATATAATTATAAATATTACGCAACTTGAATAAAAAAAAATGATTAAAATTTGAAATGTAGCCTATTTGTTTGTAAAGCAAAATGAAATATGAATTCAACGTGATTTCAACCAAATATCAACGTTTGTACATCCGAAAAATTTCAACCAAATCTCAACCTAATTACAACCAATGTTTACTTTTGTTCAATGTTGATATTTGACGTTGAAACAACGTTGAAGCTTCAACGTTGCATCAACTTTCATTTGCAACCAAAAATCAACCATAAATCAACCAAAACTTCAACCCATTTTCAACGTTTATTCAACGTTGAAAATTGACGTTGAAACAACGTCATGTCTCAACGTTGCCTCAACTTTCATATGCAACCAAAATTCAACGTTGATTCAACGTTGAAGTGCGACGTTGATTCAACGTTGAATCAACGTTGAAATGCCTGCTGGGTAAGGTCTAATAGAAGAATGAATGATATACCCATATATATTTTAATTGTGAAAAAAAAAAGTTATTCATAAGATAAT
The DNA here is from genome assembly GCA_003671525.1 of Saccostrea glomerata. Taxonomy (NCBI): domain Eukaryota; kingdom Metazoa; phylum Mollusca; class Bivalvia; order Ostreida; family Ostreidae; genus Saccostrea; species Saccostrea glomerata. The sequence goes on from PRKT01000143.1 coordinate 862,188, forward strand.
AAGTGATAAAATTGCGACCCATACACAATTATCAGATACACTTTGCCACAATGGTTCAAATGAGGAGCGCGATTTTTTTTTTATGTGGACAATCGTATTGTCTTTAAGTTTGCAAGAAGAATGTCGACTGTATACACGGTGCTGCAGGGAAACGACAAGGGGTTTTTCTTGCGACAAATCCTGTTCTTGTATATCATTTTGTACAATTGGGTACAAATCGCATATAAGTCTCCAAATTGCGACTGGCATCCGATATTTAAAAATACCTTTAAGAGTTTCGTTAGAAGTACTGTCAGACGAACCAGAGAGAATTAAAACAACATCATGCAAGGGTAAGTTTTTTTTTATATAAATAGCCTATAAAGCAAGATGAGGTGGCTGAGAAGGTAGTAACGATAAATACGATATTCACCTTTGTATAATCTATACTTTGTGTCACTTTCAAAATGTAAGAACAGGCTTTACTTACCTGCGCAGATCATTTATGTCATATAATTACATAATGTTTTTTTTGGATCTGTATGCTAGCGTACGTTGTAACTATGACTTTTCTCACCTTCTTTTTCAGCAAACATAGGAGATGTCACAAAAATCTCCAAAGAGAGATCAACGACAAAACGTAAGAAATAGATACAAGTCGTACACATTTTTTTTAATTTTGAATGTAAACGCATGATGTCCAGTTATGATATTGTTATACATTTGAACTTGATATATGACTGTTCTCATCTTTTTTTTTGGTAAACACAGATGTCACAACCCAAGGATTTTCCGCCCCCACAGAGGGTGCAGCGAGAGACATCACCAGAGAAGGACATAGCAGCTCCACAAAGGGTCAGGGTCCGTCGACAAATTTCTTCAGAGAAATTAGCAAAGGATACATCATCCCCACGTCAGATGACGCAGGCGAAGTCGAAGTTAGTGCAGCCGCAAAGGTGCCCGAAGGTGAGAAATAAATACAAAACGTACATAGTTTTTTTTTTACTTCACGTGATATCCAATATAATGTTATCATCATGTTATTGATAAATTTGAACTTGACATAAAACTCTTTTTATATTTCTTTAGTTAACAGTACACGAGACGAACTCTGGGGATCTGGCACCCCAGAGAGTACTGCGGGTTCAACGGCGTATGGAACCCAAAAGGGTCCCACGACCAGAAAAGTGACCTATGAAGTAAGTTTGTTTACTTCCGGTACTTCGGATGCTGAGGTCACAGGCGGTGATAGTTCCTTGCCCGTCACAGATAGTGACAGTCGTGAAACAACTAATATGTTCAACACTAAAATTCAAACCATAAGAACGGGAATATATGTCGGTAATGAAAATCGATATAATAAAACATATAGTGAACAGTATGCAAAATCTATTTCTAATAATTACTAATTCCTTATAATAATTTTACCATTTGTACTGACACCTTTAGTAGTGTATAAATTAATCAAAATCATAAAGAAGAAACAACATTCTATTTGAATAAGTAAAATAACATTAACTGAATTAGCAGGTGTATATAGAGATACATGCACTAGAGAAGATGACATTTACTGAGGAAGATGAAGACTCTTTTTGTATTAATTCTTCCTTTAGTGATATTAATACAGAAAATGATTACGAGTCAATTGAAAACATTTCTGCAGTATACCTTGAACAATATCAAGACATAGAGCAAATATATAATAATTGATGTTTCTTTTTATTTTAAGCAATACCTACTTTGACCTGTGTGCTTGCCCTCATTGTAATCCTTCTGACAATTAAGAGGAGAGCCAGGCGCTTTCGATCTAGAGTGCTGAACCAGATACATGTACCTGAATCAGTACCGATACAAATACCACATCGCCCTTATATTTATCCTGTTTCACCACCCTCCTCATCCACAGATCCTCCTTCGCCACTGCTGACGTCATCCTTGTTTTCATCTTCTAATAGTCTCTCATATATTTCATTGTTTGACATGTCTACCGAACCTGCTTTATCGGCTAACTTTCATTCAGTCATTGAACCACAGAATATTGAATTCATATTGAATTAATTAAGGACCCTATTGAAATGAGTACATTTTCTAATTTGCATAAATTTCGAAGAATAACGAGAGCTATGACAAAAAATGTATGAAAAAAAGAACTACACAGATACGTATGGATTTTAATACATATAGATATTATTCAGTTTAAATTTTAAACATGAGAGAAAATGTTATTAAGCAGGAATTTTAGGATGTTACGTTTTACATAGATAACACGGTGAACTGCTTTTAAGTTAATCTAGGTATGTACAGGTTGCCCCAAAATAAATGATACCATTTGATATAACTGTCAGAAATTCTTGACAAATTCTTTCATATTTGTCTCATTTTATATTTAGATAAATAAAATTTCAGCAACATAATATTCATGTAAAAACAATCTCACATATAACGAATTATATCGTCACAAAATTGCCTAAAAATTAATACAAATTGCATTTTAATCAAAATTTATTTATCTTATATGGTATCATTTACTTGGACATTTTGTATAATTTTGTGAAGCAATTATTGCATGCCCAAATAGTCGCCTAAAAACGCCATATCATAACGATTATGGGTTTCGGGTGTTGTTTCTAATGAAGGTGTTAATCGGTTAATACAGGTGGATGCTGTTGGGTACATTATTTCAGAGAATTCAATTGTTGGGGTCATTGCAAAGCCTTACTGGGGAACTTGATGCTCCTGTTGTGAACTTTGAAATTCTTTCGAGGCTCACATCCCCACGTCTGCCAGCTGAAAAAAGAACAGAAAGTCAAATTTAACCTAACCCTATATTTTTGTTTAAAATTCTATCAATGAAAATGACAAACGTAATAATTCAATTCGGTCGGTGCATACCATAGACTTCTCTGACGTATTTGACGAAGCAGCTGTACGTTTTTTTTCAATGCCCTTATTTGACCCCTCATCAGCAATAAACACCGTCAGCGTTGACAAAAGCTTATTAACTGAAGTTACGTTGAAGAGGTGCTATGCATGAAGACATACTTCATTGTGGGGATCGCATTAAGGATTTCAATCCCTAATGGAACCAAATTCTCTACCCTTGAGTGTCCTTCAAGTACCCAATACTATGATATTATATTAAAGCATTTTATAGTGGACAAGGATTGACCACAAGAAATTTAAAAAAAGTAAGCAGTAGTTACTTAACAAAGATTGAATTGAAGTCTATGGGAATAACGTTTTTTCAAAATAAAAATTCAAATAATTTGAATATCAATAAATCCTGTGGTGGAAAGATGCATTGACATTTTAAAAGTATTATTATAATTGAAGCCTCGTGAGGATCCGGGTTAGAATATGTCCTCAGTACCCCCTGCATGTCGGAAAAGGCGACTAAATGGGGCGGTCCTTCGGATGAGACCGTATTAACCGAGGCCCCGTGTCACAGCAGGTGTGGCACGATAAAGATCCCTCCCTGCTCAAAGGCCCTGAGTGCCGAGCATAGGCCTAAATTTTGCAGCCCCTCACCGGCAATGGTGACGTCTCCATATCAGTGAAATATTTTGGAGAGGGACGTTAAACAGTATACAATCAATATAATTGAAAACATTTTTTTTAACCAGCTAATTTTTTTTTCATTGATATTTTTTATTAATTAAAAAATGGAGATAACTCTTACCAAATTTCAAGGTCATGAATTAGGACACATCTCTCTAAGCACACTTATAGTAATAAATGGGAAGTTTGTCTAAATACACTGAGTATTCAATGCCTACATATCTGTTATGATTTCAATTTCATTGAATTTCTTCCTATTAGGGATTGAAGACCTTAATCAGCTGAAATGGAATAGATTGATTGATTGTATAATGTTTAAGAATTTTTTTTTCACTAATATGGAGACGTCACCGATGCCGGTGAAGGGCTTCAAATTTAGACCTATACTCGGCACTCAGGGCCATTGAGCAGTGAGGGTTCTTTATCGTGCCAATGCCTACCGTGACACGGGAGGTACTTTTTTAAGGTCATTTCCGAAAGACCCGTGACTTTCACTTCTAGTGCCGAACGCTTGGCGAAGGAACAATCACTACCTCTGGGGACTGTCGGTAGAATCGTTGACGCACATGGTAAGCTTCACCAGTTTCTATACGATGAGGTTGTAGAGCACCTTATTCTGATAATACTGTAGAAATAAAACAGATCTGTGTTTGTGTTGAAAAGCAAGAAGGATCTGTTTTTTTTTGTTTGAGAGTTAGGTCATAGTCAGATAGATCAAAATCAATAGGACTCACTGATTAATGTCAATTGCAAAGACGTGATTGGAAGCAGGGTCCCTTAGAGAAAGGGTATTTTGTGCAACACTAAGAACAGCATCATTTTCTTTGAGAAAATCTAAATCTAAAACTAGAACTGTCCAAAAGGGACAAATACCCCCCGCTGGGTTTTTCAGAGAAGGTGCCAATTCAAAAATACTTAATGGATCTAGAGGTGTTCATAATTTACTTACAAAAATTTGCAGTCTGTGAAATATAATTGCTCATCATGTTTCTTAATGAATGAAACAAAGGTGCAACCAAATGAAACATCAACACTAATACATTGTAAATCCACTGTAACATTATTTTTTTTATTTAAATTTGTTTATTTCTGCATTAAAAAAATATATTGCAATTATGTGTTTTGTCACTCTGCAAACTGATTGTTGAAAAAAAATCATATTATACAAAATCAAATTAATCTTGATAACTTTATAGCAAATTCATTTGAAAATAAAGAGCTTGTCATCCAATAATGAAGTGCTTTGACAGACAATAAATTACAATTAAGAGAATAAGAGAAGGGAGATCTTTAATTCCTGTGCCTGATTCCCAGGAGATTACACATGGTTGATAATGAGATGCCTTAATGTTCAACTTCCCACACCAAACTCATTAATTTATCTTCAACTGGATGCATGTCCAGTCATTATTCTCAAGAGATAAATAAAATTACATTTCCTTCTGTGCAATGTAAAAACTGTTTTTAACACTTGATGATGTTTCTTTCTTTTTTAAGTTTATAAGAGTTGTATTAAGCTGTACAGTAGTATTTTTGTAAAGATATTCTAGATTCTATGTCTCAAACCTTATACATGAGCCCAAAATGAACAAGTCAATTAAAATAAAACCTGTAAAATATAAAAAAAGAACAAAAAGAGATGAAAATTCCAGTTGCACACCTTCATATGGTGAATAATAAGTACAAATTTTCAGATTAATCCTTGCAATAGTTTCTGAGAAACGTTCCGGACATTACCACAAAATAAAAATGGAAAAACACCTGTAAAATTCAAAATAATACTTAAATCGAATCAAGATGAAAATAGCAGGTGCACAACTTCATATGGTGAATAATATTTGTACAAATTTTCGGACAAATCCTTCCAATGGTTTCTGAGTAATGTTCCGGACAAAATCTCGTTTACAGACAGACAGACGGACATGGTGATTCCAATATACCCCCCCCTAAACTTCGATTGCGGGGGGGGGGTATAATAAGAGGTTGATGAAATTTTTCAAAAATTTTAAATCCTGTTTGAACACAAAGCCATCAAAAGAAACTGGTAAGGTCAAAAGACTACAGGGAACTTCGCCACCAGCGGCGACAGCATCAGTTGCATTTGTTGACCGAAATGTGTTCTTGTCCATCTATAACTTAGGAACCAGAGATGCTGATATGCAAGAAATAGATGCATCTGTATTAACCAATGCACGTATGGGGGTGCCATAAATATTTACACTAACACTATTTTCCATGATGGGCATAATCAAGTTAACAGAGCTGTGTGTTTTCTTTCCCCTTTTTGATTTGGTTTTGTTAACAGAGGTTGATGGGGAGATTGAGGTTTTGGGTTTGTTAGTTTGACAGCCAGCGAAATTTAGTTGATTCATGCCTAGAATGAGCTGTTAGTGAGGATGCACTGTAACTGTTTGTTTGGTGCCTATCCTTAACAAGGATAGCGCGTTTCCCTAGCATGTTTGATTTTTTGTTGGGTTTTGTTGGTGAGTGGTGCCACACAAGTGTGGTCTTGTTTTTGGTGACTGACAGACAGACGCAAAGTGACGCATTTCACCAGATTTATAACTTTGTACATTATAAGCAGGGCAATTAAAACTGGGATAGGAAGACTTACCGCATTCCTTGCATCCTCAACCCATTCCTTGACCATTCTGTCTCATTGACGCTGTCTGCATCTGCTGCATTGGCGGTTGCTGTTGGAAATTTTGAGGCGGCACAGCATAAGTTGGATTGGTCCACGCATTGTTAGGCACAGAGGGCACAAAGTTCACCGGGGGCTGAAATTGCGGATTGGCTTGAACTTGTATAAATTGTCCAAATGTTTGTTTTTTTGTTTTTCCATCAACTTTTCTTTTATGTTTGTGGGATGTTCGGTACCAAGGCATTGATTTCTTCCTTGGGTGACTCTTTTAACTGAGCGGCGAGGGCGATTAGATTCAGACTATTGTCATTTTTAGCTCACTTGAGCCTTGCTTTTCTGATCAAAAATTTGTCCGTTGTCTGTCGTCGTTGTCGTCGTAAACTTTTCACATTTTTATCTTCTTCTCAAGAACGACTGGGACAATTTCAACCAAACTTGGCACAAAGTATCCTGGGTGAATGGGATTCAAATTTGTTCAAATGAAGGGCAACGCCCTTTTCCAAGGGGAGATAATCATGAATTTGTTAAAAATTAGTGTCATTTTTAGAAAATCTTCTCCAGGACATCTATTCACAAAAAAAAGTAAGTTTACGACTACGACTTGAACTTACGATAATCCTAAGATAAAAGTTAGGAGCTATTCATGAAAATGGTCGTAAGATTGACACACTGTCGTTAGTGAAAAACGGTCGTAAGATTTTCTTTTCCCTAGTTACCGACAACTGCTCATGCGCAGATGACATAATAAATGCGGGAAACCCGGTCGATTACGCAATCTTGAGGTACAGTGATGTCGCCACTATATATACATGTACCATTATAAATTTCTCAGTTTCCGACTAATTAACTGCAACAAGACTGAAAAAAAAAATAAACACATATTAACATAAGTTGTAGGTAAGTATTGTTCAAATACCGGTATATATAAAAAGTAAAACTGTTATTCCCTGTTATTGTTTGGAAAAAATTGTGTAAAACGTATTCTCTGAATAAGTCTTCATGTTTCCCGAACATTCATGCAATAAATAGTTTTTTTTTACCGAAACAAGCAAAACCTTTGAAATTAACATAAACTTTAAAATTTGGCACCCCTCTCAAATTCACTTTCAGTTTTCACAAAACGTTACTAAAACTCTTTGGTCAACACATTATCATCAATTTTATGACGTAAACCAGGTTATCGTGACGTCTACTATACTATTGGGAGTTTTCTTTAAACGAACGATAATTTTTGCGGGAAAATGCACTAAACTTCCAAAGAGGTGGACTATGATGAAAAGCATGCCGACGCCCGTGAAATATGCAGTTTTACGGCCCGATCATGTGATAACCTAGAACCAATCAGATAACGCGTTGTTTAGAATATTAGAGGTATAATAATAATCTATGCATTAGGTCTGCTACATGTAAGCAGGGTCTTGATGAAATATTACTTTTTCAAACAGTTAACACTATTTAGTCATCTAATATTCTATTGATTATTTTTAGTCCCTCATCTTTAACAGGTATGACTTTGTCTTTGAAAGGTTTTCCATGATCATAATATTTACAAAATGTAACTCTCATCTATATTAACCTTCAAATGTGTTCTCAATAGCAGAAATCTCTCTTTCGTCAAAATCTGTCATAAAATATTCTGGTCTCCAGTCTGGATTCCATTCTTTTATGATCTGCAGGCCTTCTTCGATGAGCTCTGTATTTTCATTTGCGACCACAAAATACGCAACAATAGAGAAGCCTACATTTGTGTTCACACAAATAAAAAACAGGGGGACGTCATACTTTGAGGTGTTGTAGGTAGCATCAAGAAGACAGATTTCATTGCCATATTTCTGTAATAGCTTCTGTTGCCACTCTGCTTGATGAACAAATAAAAAAGGCCCTGTGGATGTTTCAGAAGATTCTTCTTCCTCTGCAAAACTAAACATCATCATTAGTAAATAAGTATAATTATACATGCTTCAGTAGAAAAATAGAGTATTGATAAAAAGACATTTCCTCCTATGGATCAATTTAAAGGGAATTAGCTGATAAAATGAAGATTGGAATATATTGAAAAAAAATGTTTTTGCAAAACGCTAATGCCTCTGTACAACAGCTTCTGGTGTCGGGTTAAATTTGCACAGTCTCCAAGGTTAGAAGATAACTAATATTTTTACTTAAAGATAGCTCTTGTCAAAAGGGAATACAACTTTGAAATATGAAAGTCCCACCACTTCCATAAAAGTAAGTCACACATCAAGTTCAAATTTTAAGGTATTTTAGGAAAGGTCTTGTGGGAAGAAATTCAAACTACTCAAACAATAAGGACAAGTTTAAGTTTTTTTCAAAGTCAAATTCCAATGCATAGATCAAAAGGTAAAAATATTTTTGTGTAAGGAAATATCTGATTCATGGATGTAAAGTATAAAAGCCCTAGCACCAAATGTTTTAAAATTATGGCCAAGTTTAAAGTTTGGCAACATTCTACAGAAGTATGTCAAGGTCAAGAGGTCAAATATGATAGTACCCAGGGAAAGGTCTTAATTGTCACAAAGAAAACACATGAAACATGATTCAAGTTGCAACCAATCAAAATTTATGGACAATATCAAATTTTTATCAGACAAATGTAATAGGAAAGGAGAAATGCACAAAGAAACCATGTGGCTGGACCCGGAATCGAACCCGGGACTCGTCATTACTAGTCAGATGGTCTAATCACTGAGCTATTCAGACCGACATTCACAATCCGTAAAGCCCAAACTTCTACATTCCTCCCTCCTTAAACAGGATTCAATCTCAAAGACACAAGTTGTAGGGCCCTGCCGGGAATCACCAATTTACACCTACACTGTAACCTGAACTAAGCCACCCACACTGGCCAGTATTGAAAGTAAAAATGCACAAAAAACATATGGCTGGACCAGGAATTGAACCCAGGATTCATGCATTACTAGTCAGGTGGTTTAACCACTGAGCTATCTAGGTTGATATCCATTTTCCATAAAACCCAAACTTCTACACAAAAAAAACTGACATTACAAAATCTATTTCCACCTGAATCTTCCATTATGCGAGCAGAATAAATATATACCGGCCTACATGATTCACCTTGCATGAAATTATACCTACTTTGGTCTCAAATAAAAATGATCATCAGGTTTTGCTGCCCTCCAATCATCCACCATGTGTACAACATTTTCCTGATCTTCAGTTGAAAACCTATTAATATTTAATGCATCTAAAATTTAAAGATCTGAAATAATTCCCTCAGAATATCTAGAGATTGTACAGTATTTTAATTTCTATGATTTATAATCTGAAATTTCATCTTTATTCTAACAGAATAGGCAAGTCTCGAAAGTCTCATGATATCTTGTAAGTCAACTTTTGTTAATTATATCTTTAATGCTTTCTAATTATTTCACATCAAAAATTATCTATCAAAAAATTATTCAAAAATTGTTTTTAGCACCAATTATACTCATCTTACATGTAGTAGTACCCGATAATTACCGTATAAGTGGAAATTTTAGCAAGACACAAATTTAGCAATTTCTAACTAAAATCTGGTATTTTATTCTTAGCGAGAAGTAATTTTAGCAATTTAAAATGCTAACTCAAGAAGCTTTTACAAATAATATGCAATTAAATTTAAGCGATATTTAACTTTAGCGATGTCAGCATCCTCGCTAATAATGCCAAAATTAAATCCTCGCTAAAAATTCTACTTATACGGTATGTTTATTTCAAAACCAGCACATGCCCTTGTTCGGCCATATTTCCAAGAAATCGACAATATTGGTGTTTCTTTTTTTATATTTAAATATTATAATGTATGCTTGAAAATTTATTAAAAATTCATCCAATACTTAAAAGGATTGAATAAATGACATTATACAATCAGAAAACAGGTTTTATACTGGGAATAAACGTAGTTTGAAAAATTTGAAGTGTTGTGCGAGATTTTTTTTAATATAAAAACATGACGCTGAAGGAGTTGCCTAACCCATTAATATATTAGTCCCTGATATCTAATATCAAACAATTTTTTTCTGAGTATTTAAATACAGTTAACGTGTATTGGGAAGATGTGTCAACTCTTGAGTAAAATTTCATACCTTCATTTGTCCTTATGAATAACATTTGAAATTCTAATATACCCAGTATATAGAAAGTATGCTCATAAGGAGTATATTTATCATATCTGAAGTCTAGAAACATTTTAAGTATGCTATTCAATTTTTTTCGTGCTATTTTGTGGAATTCAATACCATTTTTTTAAAACTTACTGACATATTTGAAGTGCTCTATAGATGTGGTTCCTAATGTCTTTGTTGGTGGGGTAATACCGTCGGTTGAATTTAGAAATTGACTTCCCTAAGGGTACATTGTCTCGCACAAAGAGACGTAAGGGTCTTTTCATCTCATCGACTGTCCGCACACCTTCATGAACTAAAGCATGAATCTTGGAGATGACAATTTTGTCCACAAGATTGCTTAATCCTGAAAACTTAATAAATAATTTTTGTTCCTGAATTCAATTGGATAGAAACAACATTACAGTTGCAATTGTAAGAAATTTATTCCCATTCAATGATATAAGTTACAGACTACTGAAAACAAACTTTCATTTACCTCTCCTGTTAGATGATTTCTGTGATCTGACAGATCAGATATAGAGACATATATTTTAACCTCCTTCTGTAGGATTTCGCCTTCATCTGACAACTTCTCACGAAGGAGTCTTGAAACCTGCTTCTTTCTCCAGGACGTGCTATTTTCTTCAATCTGGAAATACAAAGGTGGCACAATTTATAGTATCTCTATACATTTATGAATTTTTCAGCGAAGTTTTTCACCAGTTAGTAATTAATTCTTTAATTTTCATATCTTACCTCTACCTGTTCTGATTTGAAACAAATACCTGTATTTTGAAAATGTACCTTACACTACCTGAGAAAATTTTGCAGGTATCAATATCACTTCACGGTAATCAGAGGATTTCAGTTATTAAGGTCAAGATCTAGTTAAGGTCAAGATCTAGTAAATGAAATAGATTTATCAAATTTAAGAAAAAATTTCCTTTCATGATGCTCTATAACTTAAGCTTGGTTAAATAAGGTATTTTGGAGCATAATTTGTAGACAAACAAGATGAAATATATTTTTATCTCTCACTTTAAAAGAAAAATTAAGAAAACTAGTCCTGAACATGGAAGTTTTTTTTTCCAAAATCAGACAAAGAAAATGTATCCAGATTGGGTATAGTCTCTCAGAAAACAGTAAATTTTTTTCAAGGGGGGGGGGCTCTTCTTTAAAATAATGTTAAATCTAATATACACTGTAGTATCATGACTACTTTTCATGTGATTATAAGTTGAATAGACAACGGACTAATATTAATCAGAAAAGCTCACTTAAGCCTTAGGCTCAGGTGAGCTAAAATTTAAACTCATGAACTCCACTAAATTTTAACAAAATATTAAAACTAAAATACCCACGGTACCTTAAACTCAGGAAATTTCAGCACAGCTCTTAAAGAAACAAAAGCTGGGCAGTCCTTCTGCTTGGAGGGCTGCAGCAGTTGTTTTTTCTTTGATCCAGTGGATTTCTAATAAAATAAAATGTCATACATCAAATTACAATGTAATGGTTCCTTTTCATATTTTCATACATACTGGTAATTCACTAACGAACAAAATATTCAATTCTTTTTCAATTCTTTTTCAATTTAAATGGATTAAATAAATTAAAAATGATTATATGCTTAATAAATAATTTCCAAAATTTAAAATTATTATATACTTAATAAATAATCTCCAAAAAAATTATAATAAATATCTAGAAATCTTGAATTTCCACTTTTAATCACTTGAAGTTTAACTGAAAGCTGAGTCTGTATTACATATAGGAGTATGTATCCAAAATATTCAAAATAAGAACATTCAATATTGAGCGCCACGTTGGAAACAACCAATGCTGGATGATCAATCTCTCAAAGGCAAATTAAAGACAGGAAGTGGCACATAGGTTAGATGTGTATTCTTTCACAAAAAAAAATTTCAAATAATTAACATGTATTACTGCCACTCAAACCTTAATTACCAAATCATAACGATCAGTAGGGTCATTGGAATTATGTAATATTGAACTCTTACAAGTCAGGCGTTCTTTTGAATACCGATACTTATAATGTAATCTTTATTTAATAATTATATATGAGGAAATGTTTTACCTACCCATATATAAAAATGAATTATTGATCTTATACTTGTGAATATTGGCACTCGCTGACGCTCGCTGTATAAATGTAATCACCAGCCAATCTTCCACCAATATTCACCAAAAGTTCAATAACCCTATATTTCTCCTTATAGAATCTATTTTCGGGTAATCTTTTATAAATCAAAGGAAACCTTACTTGTTTAGATTTATAAGCAGATTTCTCCTTCCTGTGCCGCTCAGGGCCATGCAAGCATTGTCGAAACTGAAACCAACAATTTGAAAAGGAATGCCATCAAAAGGGATATCTGAACCACGACCACTGGACTCCTTTAAATCCCAAAATATTTTGGAACCACCATTGGTATTTTCATCTTGAAACATTAAATGCACATATAAAAATATTTCAATTGCTGAAAGAATAACAGAGAAAATTATCGTATTTTTAGTTAAATACATATACAAATCTGTTATTATGAAGAGTCATAGCGCATTTGATAGACATTTTAGCCTACTCTAGCTAGAAGTGATTTCTTAACAAGATGTGTTTGTGAAAAACTATGTGCCCAGTTATACAATGTTAAAAAAAGCTATTTTTAGAGAAAAGGTCAATGTCAACATCACAAGATCATTGACTTTGGTATCATATTTGAAAGAACTCGATTAGTGGAGTATGCATACCAAATTTGAAGTCCCTATCTCTCATGGTTCTAAAGTTATGGTTAATGTTCAAAAATGCTATTTTTAACATAAAGGTCAGTCCTGGTCACAACCTTGGTGTCATTCAAAGGTTGATAGAACTTGACCTCTGACATGACCCACAATGGGATGTTGTTAGATGTTAGTGTAGCTAGTATGCAAGCAGATCTAACATCTAATTTTATTTAGATTGCAATAAAATATAATAAAATAACTTATTTTATCTAGAAACTATTGCATTAACTTTGATTTATGGGATGTATTTGTTAACACATCCTTGCACTTTCACAGTTTTGAACCTTATCTTAAATATACAATATATCAGAAAAGGAGCAATTTGTTGTGTATCAACATAATTCATTATTGAAAAATATTACTCAGCTATAATTCAGAGTACAAATGTCCCTCTCAGGCTCTCACTATTTACTTGAATAGCCAGTCCGTGCTTAGTGTTTAAAAAATTGAAAACATCCATGAAAACTAATTTTTGTAAACACAGTATGAGGCTCTGTTGTTCTTAAATGTTTATGATTCACCGAGTGAGTTCAATAGTTAATTTCTGTACATACCACTGGACTGACAATACGTACCGTGAGTGGGGAATAAAATGAAAAGAGCTGAGGCACTGACAGCTAGGCCTCTGTAACACACCAGAGAAATTGTGAATTCAGTTCTGAATTATGTATCACTATATTTACATTACACTTAAATTAATGACAGGAAAACCCTAGTAAGTTAGTGACAATAAAAAAAACTATGCTTATTTGCTATAAATTCCCATGCAACAGTATACACTGATTCAATGACTACAACGTAAACAGTCAAACTGTTGTCCATCGGTAGTGGGGAAGACCTGGGAAACTGTTACCCAAGGCCGAAGCCTAAGAACAATTAACATTTTCCCAGGAACGGAGCTATGGAGCCATTGGAGGGACAACAATTTGAGTGTTTCACCAAGTAGTCATTGAATAAGTAATTTATTACCTAACCTACTATATAATTAACTAAATGGGAATAAAAACTCACATTCAATAAAGAGTTTATAACAACTGCATTATACACTTATTAAATGACTTCTCAGTGATTCAGATTTGGGCTACAGTTTCCAAGGTCTTCCCCTTTACCTCGGGACAAGTCTGACTAGAAACTCATAGTCATTAAGGGGGCCCTCTACAACGTCACAACATGGACTACTTCCGTAAAAACGCCATTTTGATCCCAAATGATCAGATTCAAATTCACTTAACACCGATAAATCACTGAGTATAACACAACATGCGATATTGTGGATGGAATGTACATTATATCACATCAATGAATACAGTGGTTTGACCAATACGTATCCTTTCTTTAAAAATGAATTGTTTGTCAATGTATTCAATTTTACTTATTTAATTATAAGATAATACATTTACAAACTTATTAGAATAAGATTTTTAGATAAGAAAAAAATGATATAAACATGGCTTGTCCATATGCTAATTCATCATTACGTGTCAAAACGCCATACACTCA
>PRKT01000143.1:892310-938094 GCA_003671525.1 Saccostrea glomerata
ATTTTCAAAGAATTCATGTATTTTCACTACATAATCAATAGAGCCCCACCCTAACACCAGAACCCCTGACCCTGGGGCCATAAAATTCACAATTTTGGTAGAGGCACTCTTGCTCATCATAACTATGTACTTAGTTAGTTTATTTAATACCCAGGAGCAGAGAAGATTTTCAAAGAAATAATGCATTTTCACTATATACTTATTTAGCCCCGCCCTAGCACAAGAACCCCTGACCCTGGGGCCATGAATTTCACAATTTTGGTAGAGGACTCAATGCTGATTACAATCATGTAAACAGTTTGACTGCTTGATGTCCAGGAGTAAAGAAGAAGATTTTTAAAAGATTGCATTAATTTAAGTGGTTTTGGCCCCACCCCCAAGGCCCCAGGGGGGCAGGGACCATGAAATTCACAATTTTTGTTCCCCTTTACCCATAGATGCTTTGTGCCAAATTTGGTTGAAATTGGTTTAGTGGTTGCAGAGAAGAAGCTGAAAATGTTTAAAAGTTTACGACCGATTGACGACGAACGACGTACGACGGACGACGACGGACGAAAACAGATAACAATAGGTCACCTGAGTGACTCAGGTGACCTAAAAATCAGTTTTACTTTATAGGTGTAGAGAACCCCCTTAAATAAGTGTATAATGCCTGATTACATATTAGGGATGTGCGATTTTATTGATATACTGGTATTTCGCGATTTTTTGTTGTGCGCGTGATATGTATCGTGATACGGAATCCCTATGAGCATACCGGTATTTAGGTACATATTATAAAGCCCAGAAATTATTCCTTTATCTGTTTCATCTTTGAATTACAGAAAGTCTATAAAATACATGTATTGTAAAAGTTGAAAACAATATTAGTTTTATGTACATAAAAATTTCAAAAAAGTGATATTTTGTTTTTAGCATATTTTTACGAAAAATAATGACAATTCATTAAAAATCATTGTAAAATTTATTGCAAAAAATGATATTTGAGGAAAAATCGTAATATATATACATCCCGATACGAAATATTTGGTGATACCCATCCCTAGTTTATATAGTAGGTTAGGTAATAATACAGAGTATTAATATTTTGGGTGATCACCAATGACCTTAATCCAAGATTCCTCTGACTCTGAACCATACTTCTTAAATTGCAACTTGTACTAAGGAGAGTCAGTCGAGAGCATATGCCATGTTTAAAAGTGGGAATCTCGTGTCACAACTCTGCCTAACTTTTACAACTTTATTTCACAGAACAAACTTAGGAGATGCAAGAAATCAGTAAAGGAAAGACTCTTCTACAACTTAATCATCATTGAAATGGCCCTGTCACTGATATTAAAATTTGTATGAAAATCATCCCTTTACTGATTTCTCGCATTCTGAAAGTTAGATCCTTGAAAAAAAACTTTAAAGATAAGTTAAGTTGGTGATGAACTTTTCAATGGCCTCAGCTATCAGAATCTCCCCTGCACATGTCACAATATAAAAAGCAAAGGATAAGGTCCAAGGAATCTGATTACCATAACCCACATCCTCCAAATATCACATATTCTGAACTTTGCTATACGTTGCTCTACTTTATTTTAGTCCATTTCAGTGGTGAGAATAAATGCAAAATAATGAATTGTGAGCATAAACAAGAAAAGTCTACAGTTATAGATTTTTTCATTATTTATACTGGTCCTGTACCAGTAGCCGTCTAAAAATGGAGGTTTTTCTTTCATTGCTTCACTATTTGACATAATTTGGAGATAAAACTTGGCATATATAAAGCTTTACTCTTGCTCTATCAGAATATATAATTTTTTTGCTAGTACTACTCAGGAAACTTTGTTTTCATACCGTTAAAAAGGGGTAGGGTAGGACGCCATTTTCCCGTTTGCACTGTACCAGTTACCGTTTACGTCATTTCTAATGATTCTGGGGCCTCCTGCAGGGGAATTATATTCGCACTCATAGGTTTAACATTTTGTCTGAGGCAAATCTTTTTATGGCATTAGTATATCTTAATGATACTACACAGTATTGTAACCCTTGACATTAAGATGGGTCAAGACATTGACCTAGGTCATACCTTCAAGGTCAAGGTCATAATGCACTTAGGTAGTAAAATTTTATCTGGGTCATAACTTTTTACTGCATGGACAGTTTTTGATATTATTTCACAGTGTTGTTGTCTATCACCAAAGGATAAGTCATGACCTTGACCGAAGGTCATAACTTCAAGGTCAAGGTCATGCTGTACCTAGGTGCTGAAATTTAGCACTTGTCATAACTTTTTACTGCATGAACAGTTTTTGATAATATTTCACAGAATTGTTGTCTATCACCTAAAGATAAGTCATGACCTTGACAGAAGGTCATATCCTCAAGGTCAAGGTCATACTGTACCTAGGTGCTGAAATTTAGCACTGGTCATAACTTTTTACTGCATGAACAGTTTTTTATAATATTGTGTTGTTGCCTATCAACTAAGGATAAGTCATGACCTTGACCGAAGGTCATATCTTCAAGGTCAAGGTCATACTGTACCTAGGTGCTGAAATTTAGCACTGGTCATAACTTTTTACTGCATGAACAGTTTTTAATAATATTTCACAGTGTTGTTGCAGATCACTACGTCTCACAGCGGGAATCGCAAGAATCATCAGATCTTTGCGCCCGTCGCTCTAATCATTGTGCCACGTCAGCGGCTCTACTACTGCATGAATGGATTTTGATAATGATTCATAGGATTGTTGTCATCACTCATGACCCAGGATAAGTCATAATTCCATGGTTTAATTTATACTGTATTCTCCCTTGTCATTGCATTTTATTCCTTTAAACATAGCAAATGATGCTCTATAATATGTATATATATATATCTTTATTGCCCAGGACATTCATCTTATAGCATTATAATAAAATGTAACAAATATACACTTTCTGCAAAAATTACCATATCATCAGCGTACTTGAGTGCAAAAGGATTTAGTTCTAATATTTGTAATGGTACATTACCCTTTGTTAAAAACTCCATTTCAAAATCATTTACATACAGTGAGAACAATATCGGAGATAATACTTCTCCTTGTAAAAGACCCGTTTTACATTTAAAAAATTCTGACAAAGTTTCTGTAAACCGCACACATGACTTCATACCCTGAAAAATATTACGAATGATTTTAAGTAATTTACCTCTTATACCGATTACACTTAGTTTTTCCCATAATTTTAACCTATCTACTGAATCAAACGCTTTTTTAAAATCAATAAAATAACAATACAAGCGTTTTTTCTTACGTAAGGTGATATCAATTATAGAAGAGAGACAAAATATGGCATCTGTAGTTCCCCTATTTGGTTGAAACCCAAACTGAGCAACTGTAATAATGTTATAATCATTTGACCATGCGAGTAAACGCTGATTTAGAATTGACGTGAATAATTTACAAAACAACCGATTAAAGCTGAAGACGACTCGTAAATAGGCATACGCCATTTTTTATAGCATTATCTACAACACAACAATACTAGGGTATACTGGTCGTATTCGTTACACCTGACTGCTTTATTGTCACAGGTATCGGCGTGGAATGGTGACCCGTGTTCGTGCTGGCTATCTTGCATTACCTTTGTTTATATTTTATTGCATTTACGTTTATCTATGTTGTTTGTATACTGAACAGAATTATGTACCTATAATTGTAAATTTATTTGGTATCTTACTTCCCTGCATTAGACGAAGTATTACTTTATTATTCTCGCTACCAAGTCCTGTATAGTATACGTCCGTCTTCTTCGGTGTCGACTGATTAAACTGAGCAGTCTCTAATTCTTGCCCTATTTATAGGGGTCTGCAGAGTAGCGAGTCTCGAGAACTAAAATGGCGGACACAATACTTTTACGAATCGTGTTCAGCTTTAAGCTGATCTATTATAATCATATGTATATAGTCATAGTTCTACTCTTCAAAGAAAGACAAACACTCATCACAAATGTACTCCTCATTCTCACCCAATCCATTTGAACAGCTCCTGTGCACCCATCCATCACATAGATTACATTGCACCCATTCAACAAAATCACTCTCCGTATCTGCAACCGGATCAATCCCATTACACACTAAGCATACATCACTAGTTTTACTTTGTTTTCTCATTCTTTTCCTTTCTCTGATAACCCTTTTCCTTTCCTTGTCTCTCTCTCTCTGCTTCTTTTTATCTTTTCTACCCTTTCTGTCTTCTTTTTTTCAGCCATCAATCGTTTCTCTTCCGAAATTCTCTCTTTCTCTTCTCTTTTCGTAATTCTCTCAATCTTCCTATTTTTTTATCCTCTTCCGTCTTTTTTACAGCTTCTTCCTTTTCTTCCATTTGAAGTATGATAGCCTCTCCTTCAAATATGAAATATTATTTGTTATTCTATTTTCATTATCGGGAGCAGGAGGTCAGTAGACTTCTCCCATAAATGGTACGATATTTAGGGGCATATTGCATGCATTTGAAATTAGAATACCTAAGATTTTGAGGGAAATTTATGTGAAAACAGAAAAAAATACAAGAGATTACCAGATAGTACTCTTGCTTCCGTAATAAGTTTTGCGCTTGCTCTTTTTAGTTGCTGACTTTTCATAGGAGGGACCAAAATTGCCCCAAGTTTTTCAGGAATCAATCCACTTCGTACTAATGAATTTGTCGATGAAGCAATGGAGCATACGTCCACGTCCATTGATTTCCCACACTTGTCACACAAAATCTGTATGCTGCGTGAATCTGTTTGATATTAACAAAGAATTGTTAACAAATGTTGAGTGGGAAATTATAGTAAGTAGGTGAATAAACTACTAGATTGTTTGTTTAATACAGATGAATGTACATGCATGCATCACCTGAATTAGAACTAGTAGTTTCTTTATTTTTCTCTGAGGCGTCTGTCTGTGATTGTATTTGTGTTTTATCAACAGCACCTACGTCAACTGGATACATTCCGGACTTTCGGAAAGCAGCCTTTACCCGTGCCGGGGAGCATACACTATCAATGGCTGTGCTGAAATGATGATTATTGCAACAGTTTTTAGAGAACTATTTAATTGACGTTTGATACCTAGTTAACTAAGATTTAATCTATATATCCTACCAGGTTTTGAGATTGATAACTGCTCATTATTTTACCCGACCAGTTGCACCAATTCCCTCTTAATCATAGGACATAAAAGGAAATATTTAGAGTTCAAAATGATTTCATTAAGATATGTACCTTTAAAGGGCGGGGAACTTAGCTTTCCCTAGCTGGACATTACTGCTAATGTAGCCTAACACAGTAGCCAGAGACGCCAACTTCTCCTTCAAAGGACCAAATATGCCCACGTCTAATGGCTGAAGGATATGTGTGTTATGGGGAGGAAGACCGATGATATGAATGTCATGGGAAATCGACAGCTTCAACAAAGACAGCGAGATGTGCGAATCGTGGTTATCGAAGGTTAATAAAACTGGCCTCCTGCTACCGCAAAAAGGAATGAAAATTTTCTCAAACCACAATTCGAACAACTCGCTGTCCTTGTATCCACTGTCAGACGACATATATAACCAGTTTGCGGGTACACCCTCCGTGAAGTTTCTATGAGGTAACGATCCTTCAAAGATGAGATATGTAGGAAGGACCCTACCATCTCCTGCTACACATATGTGGGCCTGTCAAGAAAAAGGGAATAGAAATAAGAAGAAAAAGAAATTTACAGAAAACACCTCGGTTGTCAATGCTTTTCTCAGAATGAAAATTCGAAATAATATCCTCAGATAAATACTATATAAATATTGCATGTAGTTGAGTAGGACATTGAAAATTTTCACCCCTTGAAAACCATTGTCAACCCAGGCGCAGCCGAGGTTGACAACGGTTTTTGAGGGGTGAAAATTTTCAATGTTACACTCAACTACATGCAATATTTATTATATTATACTGAATGTTTTATACAAATATATAATGTAGTGAACCGTGCGCGCATAAATTCTGCGCAGTCGCTATTTTTTTTGTAATACGACCCGTCGTCAAGCAATGTTGACTGTTGCTACGCAGGAGGGCGTGGCTTAATTATTCAGCGGGTAGAAGTGTTTTTTATCAAATGTTTCTCGACGAATCAGATTTAAGTAATTTACATGAAAGTTTAATATTAATATATATACATCTACCAATCAAAGTGAGTGATGTATTTTTTTTATTATTATTTTCTGATCATCCATTGTCCGTCGTCTGTCTGTTATACCTTTACTACTCGACTTCAAACCAGTTTATCATGAAAGATACCGTTATATGTGAATTGGTCAAAGCCCTCTGTTGATATGCGTGTGTTCCCTTGTTCACAATGACTTTTTGCTTGCTCTTTTCCTTTCCTAAGATATAGATATAAGTAAAACACTGGACACATATTAGAAACTTAGGACAACTTATCTTATATGTCCGATTCATGACGATACATCAAAACTGATTTGTGGGGGACAATCGTTTCAGTGCTTTTTAGTGCCGATTAATCACACGTGCTTTTCGCGCGTGTTTTGTTGTTCTAAAAACATGATAATTTAACCTTTATGGGTATAAAAAAGAAAACTGATTGGAAAACTACTCATCAATGCGCTAGCCTACAGTACATGGTGAAGCTTTCCGGCAAATTTTCGTTTCATGCCATCATTAATATATAACAGTGCGACATTTAACTCCGGACACGACATTTGTCCGGACTTTCGCCAACCACTTTTCAAAAGATACATGGAAACCAGTTATGTCATCTGGTGGGATTTATTTAATCGCACAACATGGACTAACCTTTACACCTGAATATCTTCTAGTTTAAAAGATATTACACCTGCAATCAAGAAATCCCATGGGATTATGGAGGGATTTCTCTCCTAACCAATATCCCACCATTATTCTGTGGGAGAAAAATGAGTTCTGTGGGATTTTTTCTCCTATAGAATCAAAACTCCCATTTTTAACCCTACATGGGATTTTTTATCCCATAATGTAAGAAATGGGACAAGAAGTTCTATAATTGACACTAATAGGATTAAAAGTTCTCTATCAAAATGATTTATAGAATATTTTATCCTACATGAGAATGGAAATTGTTTTGATCTCTTTAATGTACAGGGAAAAACAGTCCATCTTCTTTTAATTTAATACAGTCAGGGGTCAAAATTACTTTTGAAAGCTTAATTGTTGCCATATAATTCATTAAAACTCAACATTTTTAAATCATTACCTTGATAACTCTAGTCTAGCTTATATTACTGTTGAAAAAAATTACTGTCATATCATCTACATGCTGTTGTCATGGTTGTCTAAGATATAAAGTTGTTATTCTTTAGTCTTAACTATCATAAACCAAAAAAAGACCTGCATAGATCTATCTTGATTTTACAGGGAACATGATGAATGGTAGCTAAAATAATTGCCATTTTTAAAAATATCATTGAAATAGGTTTATAATGGGTTTTGGTTATACAGTGTATTATAATTGCTGAAATACTTCCGACCTTTAAATGTATCACCCCCAGTTTAGACTCATTGAGAGTCAATTTTACCATATTTTGTATGACATATTGTCATTTTGTAAACTGATGAACTGTAATGCCCAAAGTTATATCCTAAATAAACTTATTTTATGAAAGTACCTTTTCGAGTGCTCCTTATATACATAGGAGGGAATTCCATAACTGAATATGCTGAATGGAACTGTAGCACCTTTTGACTTATTAATTTGCGCTTAGGTGATTGTGGACTAATCCAAGCATTACGTATTAAACCAATATCTCAATAAAATGAATATAAATGAGACTTCATTGATTTAAAAGTACGTGAATTAACTCTTTCAGCAGACTGCAAAAGTTCAGCCACTTTGGACTTCTTTCCTGTTCATGCATCACAGTTGCATCAATGCATTTACAGACTGTGAATGTTTACTATTTAAAAAAACGTTACGGAGATTTAGATCGGAACTGTGTATTGTGTGTATTCGTCTGACTATGTGGATTCACTCCGGGCGTTTCGTTCCAATTTAAATAAAGTATTCTATAACGACTATATATTTTTACTTTAAATGAATGTTGAAATATTTTTAATCATGGTACCGTTTTCACCTGGAGAGCGTTATCAAATAAAAGTACTCAGCCAAGTGAATTTGCATGAATTAAAAGGCGAAAACTTGCACTGCTCATGTTTCACAGATGAATTTTAGGGGTCAAATAAATATATATTTTATATGAATGCAGGTATCAAACTTTGAAAACATAATTTCTATTTTTGTAAAGTAACAATGTATTTATAAGGCAGATAAAGCTCACCCTTTTCAAATAATTTATTGAAATTTTAGAAACTTAAAAAAAAGTCTCCGATTGCCAATGGTCATTTTCTAATTGTTTAAAAATATATACACCAATTAGTTTATTAGGTTTGATTAACTGTGTGAATGCTATAACAAAAAAAACCTAACTGTATTCCAAACTGGCAACTAATAAACTTCAATGAAAAGTACAAAAAGTTATGGTAATCAATTACGTGAACACTCCAATTCCTGTTGACAGAGTATTATGACCATGATGATGGATTTTCCCTATGAAAGTTTCAGTCCTCTTAGAATTTATCATTTTACATGTAGAAAGTGCATACTATTGCAAGCAAAATAATACCAACTGGGCCAAATTTCATTGAAAAATCAAAAATTTATGGTCATTCAAGAGAACACCCCTGAGTACGATTGAAGGAGTATAACATAATAATGGATTCTCCCTATGAAAATTATTGTCCTCTTAGAATTTATCATTTTACAAGTGGAAAGTACATACTATTGCAAGCAAAATAATACCAACTTGGCCAAATTTCATTGAAAAATAAAAAAAATCATGGTCATTCAAGAGAACACACCTGAGTACGATTGATGGAGTATAACATAATGATGGATTCTCCCTATCAGAATTTTTTTCTTCTAAGAATCATTTTACATGCAGAAAGTACATACTATTGCAAGCAAAATAATACCAACTTGGCCAAATTTCATTGAAAAATAAAAAAGTTATGGTCATTCAAGAGAACACACCTGAGCACGATTGAAGGAGTATAGCATAATAATGGATTCTCCCTATGAAAATTATTGTCCTCTTAGAATTTATCATTTTACATGTAGAAAGTAGAGGCTATTACAAGCAAAATAATACCAACTTGGCCAAATTTCATTGAAAAATAAAAAAGTAATGGTCATTCAAGAGAACACCCCTGAGTACGATTGAAGGAGTATAACATAATAATGGCTTTTCCCTATGAAAATTATTGTCCTCTTAGAATTTATCATTTTACATGTAGAAAGTACAGGCTATTGCAAGCAAAATAATACCAACTTGACCAAATTTCATTGAAAAATAAAAAAGTTATGGTCATTCAAGACAACACCCCTGAGTACGATTGAAGGAGTATAACATAATAATGGCTTTTCCCTTTGGAATTTTAGTCCTCTCAGAATTTATCATTTTACATGTAGAAAGTAGTTTCTATTGCAAGCAGAATAATACCAACTTGACAAAATTTCATTGAAAAATAAAAAAAGTTATGGTCATTCAAGAGAACACCCCTGAGTACGATTGAAGGAGTATAACATAATAATGGCTTTTCCCTTTGGAATTTTAGTCCTCTCAGAATTTATCATTTTACATGTGGAAAGTACATACTATTGCAAGCAAAATAATACCAACTTGGCAAAATTTCATTGAAAAATAAAAAAGTTATGGTCATTCAAGAGAACACCCCTGAGTACGCTTGAAGGAGTATAACATTATTATGGATTTTCCCTTTGGAATTTTAGTCCTCTCAGAATTTATCATTTTACATGTGGAAAGTACATACTATTGCAAGCAAAATAATACCAACTTGGCCAAATTTCATTGAGAAATAAAAAAGTTATGGCTATTCCAAAGAACACACCAGTATGATTAGGTGACTTTAATTAACATGGCATATGTTCCCTATGAAAATTGAAGTCTTTTTACATCCTTTTATCAGAATTGCAGTATAAAAAAAAGAAAAAGAAAAAAAAACATACTTTTGTATGTACATTAATCAACATTTTAAAATGTTTTTGGTTTTTTTCTTGGAAAATATGTTTTAAAATATATTTTAGAGAAGTTACTCGAAAACAAAGTATATACACAAATTGATAATAAACAGGAAATGGCTCGTGTAATTCATCAGTCAGTGTGGAGATGAATTGTTGAATATATGTGTATATCATCGTTTACATTGAAGTTCTGGAAAAAGGTGTGAGAATATTCCTTCAGGCTAAATTTCACAACATATTTTCAAAAGTGTGAGATCGGGCATCATTCAATGATTTCAATCTGATCAGTCTTCTACAACTTTCCATAATCAATAAAGTACTCTAGAACTCTTGAAAATTCTGTAGCAAATCAAATCAAAGATACTGCAATACAATCAGGCTTTTTGAAGCATTTTCAGTACTCTTTTGAGATGGTTTGGGGTACATTAAAGGAGGTGGGCACAACTGATGTAAAATTTTTAGAAGCATACATTTTTTATACTTTTGTTTCATGATATTCGTAGCGAAAAAGAGAAATCTGCATATTTGGGCAACATTGAATCTGCTTGATATTTAAAATTGTTTTAATTTTGTTTTATGTTTTACTGAATAACGATAAAATGTATGAATCTTTAAGCTTCCCGCTCTTACTCTGTATTGGTGTTGATGTGCATTGCTAAGTTTGTACAATCTCATTAGATTTTAAATACATGTACATGAAAACAAATTTATAGCTGAAAGAGACCTCAATCTACACAGTGACCTGCAGAAGGCCTGCAATTAGCCCTTTGTTTTATTTCACAAGTGTTGAATCTATCTGAATATGAATTGTTTGTACATTTTGTTTACAAGATTATTGGATTGTTTTTCATACGGAATTTCAACTGGTTCATCATTATTGCAGCCCGGAGGACCGGGCTGCTCTATACATATAAGTTTAAATGTTGGTGTATGGGATTGACGTCGGGAGTAGTTATTCAGAATTTTAGGTTCGCTGTACATTAAAAAGATTTTACATAGGAATGTTCTTTCCCTTCATAAATTAGGTCCTTGGGCTTCTTGTAATGGTTAAGAATATTAATATACATGTATATACACTTTTATTTTATAAACACGAGTTTAATGCAGCAGTTTGCTCTCCTAACGCACTGAGATCGTCTAAGGACGGCTTTCGGTTCCCTTTGATGGCGGGCTGGCACGGGGGCTTCAAGTTTAAGGAAAACGGCGCACTTCTACAGTATACAGAGCACAACAAGAAAATATTGGCTTCTAAAAAATTTGTTCAGTCTAATTTAACACTTTGGAACTGGCCGAACTCCGTCATCGAAAAATTTAATACATAATACACTAACTTAGGGTAACCGCTGCCGTTTCAAACCGCGAGGGTCTTCATGGTGAACACGGTCTGGGTCGGATGCAACTCTGCCGAAACCTGACATACATAAACAATTCGATATTAAAAATTGCGTAATGTCCATTTTTAAGAATAAATGTACATAAATAAAAAAAAATAATGGCAAGAAATATTTAATTACAATTGGACACATTTTGTCCCCCAGAAGAACTTGGGTGTCCCATTTAACGAGTACGCTGCCACAGGTCAGTTCGGGAAACTTTATCATAATCTTGGCCAGCTCAAAACTCATCAGGTCCACCATCTCCCCAAATTCCCTCTCCACTATCAAAATCCTGACGCCCTCCATCCTCTCACTGAACTCAGGCATCATCTCGTGTGTCATAATGTCGTTCATCCTCTGGCAGCAGGTAGCAAAACTCGCTTAAACAAGGAAAACTGTAATTCTCAACATGGTGCCTGCTTCTCGGTCATCGGTCAAATGATCGTGAGGGGCTGCAGCTGTGTCACAAGGGCGCTTTACTGTGTATACACAGGGTCCGGCCTTGTCGTCTATGCGTGACACGCAGACTTACCAGTGGCCACATCAAAGGAATAGATGTTTACTTTTATGTCATATACAAAATCACTTAATTAATATGTAACGGGAAATTAAAAGAATAGAAAAGAAATTAATTTATGTACATATTTACAAGTGTGAGACTTAAGAACACATTAATTCAAAATGTATGAGGTTCGGAAGAGAACAACTTTAATGTTGGTAACATGCACCACTCTCCACTTGCTGTTGGGTCGCTGTCGCATAAGACGCTCAAAGAGATTTATATAGTTAAATCTCCCTCTCACTTTTTTGTCAACATCTTCCAGACTACCAATTAATATTGGTCTCTGGAAGAGTGTTTAATTCCTATCACGTATGAAATAACAATAGTCTCCCGTTTCAATATTTCTGGCAGATTTACGAAACCTAAGGACATTTTCTCCGTCTCTGAAATTTTCTCTAGTTTAAAGAAAATATCTGCTGCAGACAAGGAATTATCCGCTGGGAAGTTCTCTCCTTCCCCGAGAATGAACTCTTCATTAGCCATATATGTGGCCTTCAATTCTCGTCGCCTTCCCAAGGAGCAGGTTCCTCTGTGCCCTCCCACGGAAAACTTAAATCTACCCCATTGCCAGTTTGATGTGCAGATCTCTGATGTAGATGGAGGCTCACTTTTAGCCACGCAATACTGTTCTCGGTCTGAGCACCAATTTGTTCGATCTTAAGAGTTTATCTAAATGCATGACATTTAAGTTATAGATTTAAAGTAACTAATTTGCACCTGAGTAAGTATTTGAGCATTGCTTAACCATCACTCATATCATAAGTACATGATATCTATTGAAACAACTCAGTGTTTTAATAGTTTAACATTTCATTGTTAAGAAAGTAAATATATTATTACTTATTAGTTATTACTAAAGACCCATATACTTTGGTCAAAGCCATTGTTAATCTGTATTGGTGTAAACTTCATAGCAATGCTCGATGCACTTGTGGTGTAGATATGCACACGTGAAAGTACATATTATCATGATTACAGTAATAATAGATCACTTACAAGTATACTTGATACTTTAGATATAGCATAGCATATAAGAGGAATTAAGCAGTATTAGAAAAGTCATTACTATCTTGGAAAATAAGTGAACATAGTGAATATTTTGGTGTAATTATTGCTCAAGCTAGCAAAGCAGATTAAATGTTGATTACAAGTACTGTTTTGTAGTTACATAGTTTATATTAAGAAATACTTAGGCTTTAATTAGTTAATTCAGGTCAAATCTGGGTGAAGCATATTCAGGCAGTATAAATTTGTCACAATTAGGCAATGATCTATTCTGTTGCATGTTTTTGACCCAGTTCCTAAGGATGCTCAGAAATACTTCTACCAGGACTGGTGTAATCATGCAACCTATGCTTTCCGTGGGATATACCTGGCTGATATCAGTGACGGTATATCATGTCGGATGGCCTCATGTATATAGGCAATGCTTTCCGTTAGATACCCGGCTGACTATTCTCAGTGACGGTATTGGGCTGGATTGCTCCAATTGTAAATAACTTTATGCTTTCCGTTAGATCCCGGCTGACCATTCTCAGTGACGGTATTGGGCTGGATTGCTTTGTATATAGTTATATGTTAAACATTTTCCATATCATACCTGGCTTACTAATTTTAGACAGTGACGGTACTGATGCAGAATGTGTTTTGTAGATATGTTTTCAACAATAATATTTCATAGGATCTTCTATCAATAGTCAGCAAATATTCTTCAGTTTAGCTCTTAGGATAGGCAATAAGAAATTATACTTAGTTTAGGTTAGGCTTAAGTTAGTATAAGTTATATAGTACTAGTATTAGGCATTGTCATATTTAAGGTGACAACATACATAAGAAGATAATTCTAATATATATTAAGTTAATTATTAGAATACATCGCAACAGTTTAGTTAATTTATCTGTCATTAAGTTCTAACATAGGCTGCACTCCGGCACAATATAATTATGTAAATCAGTTGTTTACATGATTAAGTTATACTGGTACAACTGAACCTCACTTGACTAAAACCATTTGTCATGAAACCATTCAGTTACAGGACTCTCATGGAAGTAGGTCAATGTTAGGTCATAGGTAGATTCCTTTTGACTATGAATTAAGTGTTAAAATATAGGAAATGTATAACAGACAACATGGAATATGTATGGCTAAATTAATATGATCATTTGATCTAGTGTGGAAGATGCATGCGGATTTAATTTGCGAATCATTGAGCCATATTTAATCTTGCCACATTAAAATACATGTTTATCCTGCGGAACTAAGGCGCTAGAAGTAATTCCGGCCAAGTTCATGGGGATACATGTTTTAGTTCATACGTCTTCCATGTCATATTGCATAATAATTATATCTTTCTTGTTTACATTCCTCTGAATAAATTACAGTATTTGTCCCTTAGCTTATTAAATAAAACGGGGAGGAATGTGGTGAAATTGCATATGTAAATAAGTCCACTATGACCTTTCACCCTGACCTCATAGCCATCCACCCGTGCCGGCACGTTTCCTACCTCAGTCGAGAATTACCAGTCAAACCCTTCACCACGTTTACCTGTTTGTTATATTGTTGCATGTACCTGTGTTTACCTACCATGTAAACCTGGGTGTTCGTCGTCACCTTTTATTGTAAGGTAGGCGACATTTATTCATAGTAAAATGCTATAATTTTACTACAGTAATTACTGCTAAGGAGGAGCACTGTAAAAACACGTCTGGTCACCTTGAAAGCTTATCTATTCCATCATTATCGGTATAACGTATCTTTACGATAAATTTCTTATCCGCGATGGTATTGACAAGGAAAGACATCTTAACACGCTTTCCAAAGCGGGGATGCTTGATAGCCCCGTTGTCGAATTGACAGGAGGAGTCGAAAGGTATGTCTTGATGGCTGTTTAGGACGATCATCACCGGCAGGTATATGTTCGTTGTAAATGATACCCTTCATAAGGTCCCCCGCCCGGAGATCGTTGGCTCGTCGGCAATACTGGCATCCGCCGCACGCCAAGACCTAGACCCTAATTTTCCTTGAATATCCCTGGCATGAGTCGGATATGTACTGTGATGGCGTGTTCGCATTGACATGTTTCTTTTTCCAGGCGGTGCAGGATCCGCATATTATATTGACTCAGGTCTTCCAGCCATCAAGTGATCTAATTTTGAGGGTGTTTGAAATTCATGAACCAGACCAGACTATGGCGGTCGGTCATTTGCATATTAGCAGAAAATTCTTTAGATTTTTGGCCATACCTGGTATATAGAGAGGAACAGTTTGTTAGCGCAACTCCTCTAAGACCGCTGCACAGAATTTCGTCAAACTTTGCAGATATTTAGGAAACAATGTGTACATGTGCATAGAACCGTAAAATTTCGATTCCTTTTTTTCCGCGATTCACAGCACTTGTTGAGTTTTGGAGGGGCTTTGTGTATGTGATCTTGATCACTTTTTCTTTCATTTTGTCAGCGCAACTCCTTATACACCGCAGTACCGATTTTTTTTCAAATTTTGCAGATATTTAGGACACAATGAGTAGATGTGCATATTGCCAGGAAATTCTCATTCCTTTACGTTTTCCTCTATTTATGTTAAACATCTTATCATCATCTTCGTTATCATAGGATCCTTATGTAAAACAAATTATTATATGATTACTTGTAATATCTCGTCGATGGTACACAGTGTTTCGTAATCTTGGATCGTTGAGTAAAGCAGCTCTTTTTCTAGCTATATATCTCATTCAAAAACACACCTCTATGTAAAAGCATAGTCCAAAAGAATTTGTACCTTTCTTTTTCTAAGGGAACTGTTCCGTGTGTTTGGTGGCACCGGTTCCGATACTCACTACATTTGTTTATTTCGTTCATCAGTTATGCATGGTTCACAGTTTTCATTTTGCGGGATGTGGTATGTCCTTTCAAAATTCACATCTTCCTCCTAATTGCTATATTCATTCATCTAAATCCCAGTTATTAAAATTAAAGAATTGTATAATGGCTTCCATTTGTTCTGAATTTACTCAAAATGAAATAACACCTTTCTCTTCTTGTTCCTCCATTTTGCTAAAACGAGACCGCGTTTTGATTTGGAGGGAAGTTTTGAAGGGGAGAGGTATATCAGGCGACCCAGGATTTCATTTAATGAACTATAATGAACTTTAATTCCCTTTATATTAATAAAACTGAAAATTACAAAAAATAGATGACCGAATTTAATAAAATACATATGTATATATTCGGGATACTGCTTGTATTTCTCTCATGCACATGTGTTTTGGATGTTCCCCACTGAGCCTTCTTATCCTGCTCTGTATCACAGTTAGGCTGATTTATTGACATTTGGCGGGAGGTCCCTCCATGTGTCTGTGGAATTTGGTCAATTCCATCTGAAACCTAAACAGGGGTAGTGAAGGCAACCATGTGGTTATTTTTCTGTAATAATTTATAATGTAAAATTATTCCCCACAAAAGTTATAAAATCTTTTTTTTTAAATTAGTAAAGTGCTATCAAATTTAAAAGCGTTAATTTTTATTCACAATAAATTAAGTGATAGTTTTTTTTTTTATTAAATAACTTGTTAAAAATTTCACAGTCCACTGAAACATGACCCCTTTTAGTATAGATAATGTAGATATATATAGGTTTAATGAGTTAACAATCAGGCAATAAATATATAAATAACAAGTAATATAACAATCAGGCAATAAATATATAAATAACAAGTGAAATCTGGAGATTGGTGGAAGATCATTACCTATATCAATAACGATAAATTTGATCTACGTCCGTCGACTACTGGTGAGTAGCGGAGACTGCAACAGGCGTATCACGGTGGTCAGGCCGGTCCCTGGCGTTGCTAAGAACGGCCTGACCCACGCGCTGCGCCAACAACGTTCCCGACTGAATACTATGTATTACACAATGTAGTTATCTACAGTTATAATACACAAGAATAATATAATAAATATACAAAAATAAATCTTCCACCATTACACCTGTAAAAGATCCTGTAATTAATGAAATTTGCAAAACATTTTGATACCCTTTTCGTTGTTCCTCAATAAAGCAGTTATGTAGTCAGTGGGTTCTTCCATGCTAAAATAAACTAAGCCCATCCTACATTCCCTGTAAAACTTTCCCATTGTTTGATAAAATCCCCATAAAGCATCCCTAGAAGGTGATGCATACTTCATTCCAGATAAATACTTTTGTTCAACTATGTAATCTAGTAGATTGCAATCTCCGTTGTGTGATTGAATTCCTTCTGCCAGGAACAGGGAAAGTTTTTATGCCCCCCTTCCAAGAAGGGAGGCATATTGCTTTGCTGCTGTCTCTCGGTCGGTCTGTCGGTCCATTTAGTTTCCGTTCATTTTCTTCATAACTGTTGCACATACTGAAATGAAATTTGGTATACAGGTATATCAGATGAATATCTAGGTCAAGTTCTGTTTTGGGAACGATGGCACCATAATTGACAGAGTTATGCCCCTTGGACTTAGAAATCCAATTATTTGCAAGTTCCGTTCATTTTCTTTGGAGAGGTTGCACATATTGAAATGGAATTTAGTATACAGATTTGTCAGATGAATATCTAGGACATGTTCTGTTTTGGGTATGATCGCACCATAATTAATCGAGTTATGCCCCTTGGACTTAGAAAAATACCAATTATTTGCAGTTTCCGTTCATTTTCTTTGGAGAGGTTGCACATATTGAAATGGAATTTAGTATACAGATTAGTCGGATGAATATCTAGGTCAAGTTCTGTTTCGGGTACGATCGCACCATAATTGACAGAGTCATGCCCCTTGGACTTAGAAAAATTCCAATAATTGCAATTTCCGTCCATTTTCTTTGGAGAGGTTGCACATATTGAAATGGAATTTAGTATACAAATTAGATGAATATCTAGGTCAAGTTATGTTATGGGTATGATCACACCCTTCTTGACAGAGTTATGCCCTTTTGGACTTAAAAAAATTCCAATTTGGGGGGAGGGGGGGCATAAGTGTTTTACGAACATATCTTGTTACCTTATAAATTGTTTCTTTCGATTTCATAACCACTGTAATTTTACTGTCGCTATAACTGATAACTGTAACGCTGATAACGTACAGTGAAGCATCCTTGCCGTCTGTAAACCCAATGTTACGATGTAAAAGCGGTCTGTTGCTGTCTGGTCTTTCCTCTTACTTTATCCACAGCTGTCTGAAATTTATAATCTGGAACGAGAACTTCTAATATATATCTTTTTTTTAAATTTATCATAGCCCTACGTGTTTCTGATATGATTATAATTTGAAGAAGAAATATTCTTTGCCATTAGTGTCAAACAAAAAATTTCAACTGCATTACGCTGTACATCGGCTACATCTTCTGCAACTTTTACAAGTTTCAAGTTGTTTCGAGTGCCGTTGATAAGTTCTTTAATTTCGTCGTATCGATTGTTTTCGATCTCTATGAACAACATGAAATTCTTTGTGTGACTTGAGAGAGTTTTGGTCAGGCTCTGATATCTCGTCTAATGATGCTGTTCACCCGATTGACAACCGTCTGTAAATCCTCCGTGGTGGCAGTTCCAGGTTTAGATAAATCTCCAATGAAAGATACGGGAGCACGGTGTTGTTTCCGTCCTGGACCCGTTAATTTTTGGAACTGTTTGGAAATAAAAGGAAAGAGTTTTTTTTTATTTCGTAGTCCATATCATTAACCAATATCTTAAGCAATTAATGTAATGGATGCCTCTTATGTTTCGAACAGACGTCCTATTATTTCTGTCCAAAGTCTGGTTTGCAACTAACTGGTGCATCGTCAGGAATAGACATCACAAAGCTGTGATACCAATTTGTTTCCGTAGTAACAGTGGGTCCTCTAATATACCCCAAATCTACCTAAAAGCGATTGTTAGTTTCAAAAGACCAATGGGGACTGGTTATACAAGCCACAACCAAAAACGTTAGACAGGAAGAATAAAAATTCATTATTATTCGAATAAAAAAGGGCTGAAATTTCTATAGAAGCATATTTCTCGCAGCGAACTAGTCCTAAATGTCTCTTTATCTATTATCAACAGATTAAAAAAAAGGCTTGGTCGCGAAAATTAATTGTCGCTAACTAATTCATCCACGGTAAATCGCGAAATAAAAAGGTCGCGAATAAAAGTTGGTTTACAGTAAATGTTTCATATTTATACTCTTTTCTTCGTGACACAGTGGCAAGCATGATACTTCTCACTGAAGAATTTTCAGTTATTTTCCAAGAAATAAACCAGTCTATGTATGGTCTTGTCGTTTATCTCGGAGCTGTGGCCTTCTTATGGAATGACCGTCTGAATCGGTCATCCATACGAAACAAAACAATTATTTTGAACATTATGTCTATGAAGCGTTGATAAAAGGAGTTTTTGTTCTTCTGTCGTTAAAGTTTTAAATACTTTGGACATGATGAATTAAAAAGAACGCTATATAGAATATATAGTCTGAAACAGAAACGTCATAATTATAAACATTAGAGGAATTGTCAAGCCTCTAAGATCAGAGACCAGGCCCCGGGATCATGAAACAGACTTAGACTTAAGTCAAAATTTCAGTTATCTATAAAATCTTTAAAACTTGTTAAAGGAAACTCAAGATTTGTATACAACAGCAGACTGATGATACAAAATCGGAAAGCATTTTCATTTTGGGCTGCTTGACCTCTAAAAAATTTCAGCATCTAAGGCATTTTTCGACTTAAGCTTAAGATGCTTCATGATCCCGGGACCAGGCCTGGATGACATAAAACTTAGATGAGCTCAGTGAAAATCAATTTTCTACCAATATGACGAAGTCTGTCGACAAATTATAATTTGATGTAAAGAATATGAAGATTAGTTTTGGTTTTGTATAATATATTTTTTTTTCAACAATCACTTTGCAGAATATCATGGCACAAAATTGCAATATATTTTTGAATGCAGAAAAAAAAATCATTAGCTAGTATTGATGTTTCATATGGTTGTACCTTTGTTTCATTCATTAAGAAACATAATGAGCAATTATATTTCACTGCAAATTTTTGTAAGTAAATTATGAACACCTCAAGATCTATATAGTATTTGTGAATTGGCATCTTCTCTGAAAAAAAAACCAGCGGGAGTATTTGTTCCTACTGAACAGTTCTATTTTTTAGGACAGAAAACTGTGTAAAATTTACCTTTAGTACTAACTGTGAATATTTTGATCACTAGTTCAGTCTTTTGTTGCTTCATGCATAAAAGGAAAAATTAATTGGTTTGCAGCCGATCTTTGACGCTTGCGTCAATTCATGTTTCTTGTTTGTAATTGTTGCTACTCTCCCCCGCAAAACAGCAGCATTTTGCTTCGCGGTTTTGTTTGCTGTTTCATTTGTTTCCCTTATTTCAGGAAGATTTTCACTTTTTCTGGAAAGGACATCTTTTGGAAAACTCATGCATTTCATTATGCAAGTATCCAAGATGAAATACTTGACCTTGTGATAGACTTTGATAGATGTCCATTGGACGCAAAACTGTTGATCAATATCTCCGTCTCTATGAAGCTGTTGTAGCGCTTCTCTTGTATAATTACCTACAATCACCTTTATCTCTTCCACATTCGGGATTTTTTAATCGTCGATGTTTATCATATTCTTATTTCTGTCCTCTTTAAGAACACCGATCAAGGTAGTGTAATGACCATGAGCGAGTTTTAATTGCTGACATATTTTGTCTACATGGTCATGATCTAGTGTCCTTACCATGTTTCCTTGGACAGGCGGGACCAGATTAGAGATGTGCACTTAACTCTAGAAACTAAACGAAAAAAAAAAACATATTGGATGATATTTATTACAAACTACAAAACAAAAGTATAAAATAAATCAAAGGCCAGAAACCTGAAGGACACGTACCTCTGATTTGTGGGCCGAGATAACGGGGGAGACGCAAATGTCATGAACCCAGACGAGCGGCTGATGGATATAGTGCCGTCGAGCCCGCTCGTCAATGTTCACATCAACAAGAAGTTAGGGTATGTTAAAAAATTGAAAAATGCACATAAAAGTAATTTGTGATTTGTTATATGCCCCATTCTTTGATTCAGATTCAAAATGGGAGGATTAATCTCATACTTCGTAAATAATTTGTGAGTATTTCATTCTTTCTAGGTAACACAAGAAGCAAGTTGATTAAAATTATAAGCATAGAAGACAATTTAGGTGAATAAAGAGTGGGTATGTGTTAATGATACGTACACACACTTTCTATATTGGAAGGCATATTTTGTGAGTCTTTAATCAGATTCCAAAGTTTATTATCTTCATCTTTATGTAAAAATTTCCTAAATGTATTTTTCATCGTTCCAATGAGAAAAATGATGAAGAGAAAATATAAAATGGAAACAAGGGAAAGCGTAGAATTAACTATAAAACATATTTTTACTCAGATCATCTAACAACAGATTTTTATATCGCGGGATAAGAAATAATTAAGATTCGCAAACTTGTTTCTGGAGTCTTTAACCAGTATTTTTGGGCCTAGGAATGAAGGTTAAAGTTTTGTTGTCGTGAAAGTTAAAATCAACAAATCAAGAGGAATCTAAATAAATTTCAAACAAAATAAAAATAAAACTTGCTGTATTTTGCGATCCAATGAATAAGGTATAGAACAATTAAGTAACAACTAACAAAAGGTAGAATAGAAGGCCAGATACACATGTTTTTGACAAAGTAAAAATCAAAAAAGATCACAAAATGTTTACTTCAAACGCTTTCGTCATCTTCGGCATGTTATATACAAATGTGTTTAACTGCGTGAAGAGTCGAACATGGCGAAAGTGCCCTCAGTAAACATTTTATGATCGTTTTGGATTTTTACTCTTGAATATAATAGTAACTTCACAAGAGTACACTCGGATGGCGATAGACCGGACGTATATCCCAGCGGCCCGGATTTTTTCTCAACAACTGATAAGAAACTTGAAATTAAACATGTAACACTAGAAATATTGTGTGTTAATAATTACGTAGTGATGCTAGTTGTCTTTTTTGGGATGGGTGGTGGGGGGTCTTTGTTTTTATGACTTTTTAGCTTTTTTTCTTTTGTACTTAGGGACAGGTCCTCCAAAAAATTGACAATTTTTATTAGCTCACCTCAATGAAGTTGGGGGAGCTTATGTGATACCCTCGACGTCGGCGTCCCAGGTTAAGTTTTTTGGAGCAGTTTTCTTTAAAAGTACTTCTTTGTCCTATATTGATCAGACTTGCATGGAAGATGCTTCTAGTATGTTTCATTTTACCAGTCCAGGTTTCAGATGCTTCAATTCAATCAAAGAAATGACCAGGTTAATGTTTCTTGGGGCAGATTAACATTTTTGGTGCAGTTTTTGGTGCAGGTCTCATTTCTAAGTAACTATAAGCCCTATGCTGACCAAACTTGCATGGCTGATACATCTAAGGATGCATACTACCAGACTTGCTTCAGATGCTGGACCTGACCTACATGTTCCGGATGAGTGAACATGTAAAAGTTTTTGGTGCAGGTCTCATTTCTAAGTAACTATAAGCCCTATGATGACCAAACTTGCATGACTTATACATGTAAGGATGCATACTACCATACTTGCTACGGATGCTGGATCTGACCTAATTTTCCGGATGAGTGAACAGGTTAACGTTTTAGTGCAGGTCTAATTTCTAAGTAACTACAAGTCCTATGACGACCAAACTTGCATAGCTGATACATCTAAGGATGCATACTACCAGACTTGCTTCAGATGCTGGATCTGACCTACATGTTCCGGATGAGTGAACAGGTTAACGTTTTTGGTGCAGGTCTCATTTCTAAATACAGTCCCTGAAACGTTCTACTTTCCAATTTTTCCGTTCGCTCTTCGTTCACAGTATTGCGTTCACCGTTCGCTTGCGTTCACCGTTCACAAAACGTTCACCGTTCGCTCTTCGTTCCGTTTACTTTGCGTTCACCGTTCACTTATCGTTCAGTCTTCAGTGTCATTCGGAACTCCGAAGTGAAAGGACTTATATTTTTGATGGTAAGGATTTACATGTTTTTAATTAAATAACTTAGATATCGTGTTTGAAGAATAATTATTTCATTGCAAAAATTAAATTATGATATTTATATTTTTATTATTATAACTCAGCTATTAATTATTTGATGAATTTTTCCGGAAAAATAATTAATACATTAAGTACCTACATGTATGTAGAACGATGCTAAAATATTAACTTTAAAAAAGGGTAATGTACTAATGCTTCACGCACGGCATCAATTTGTTGTAATTTTAAAGAGGACTAATTATTAATGGATGTATAATAATTAATCCAAGTCTTTTACAGGACAAGAATACATAAAAAAACATTTCTACAGTAACACGTATTTAAACTACATGTAGGTTTGAGAATTATGAACAGTACTGCAAATTTTTAGAAAAGACCAACTGTTTAAAATAGTCTATTATTAGAGAAGGAAAATTCCTTCCTTCACCCTTCACCGTACCTAAACATATGTTTAAATATATGTTTGCCATTCAGTATAATTAAGACAACCCCCCCCCCCCCCCCGTGCCTCTTCTCCCGAAATAAAATATTCTTATTGAGTTTTTTTCAGTATATTTTAATTAATATTTAATTTGTCTTGTAACACAAGAAAATCAGTCTTAAAACATACATCAAACAGTCATTACACAGTAGTATTTTAGTATAAACTTGTGCCGACAGTAGTATTTTAAATTGGCAGGGAATATGTTTCAAATTAAATTTAAAACTTAATCCTTCCAAGTATATATTCGAATTATTTTTTTTCTGCAGGAATGTAAAAATCAGATCTAGAAATGAAAGGGAAAAATATTAAAATTTCTTGGAATTCTAAGTAACTTTTTGCCTTCGGCATGTTCGGTGGAACGCGATTTCCACACCTCTACTGTGTCGAATTATTTTGATTGACAGCACAAGCACGCTACTACAAATGTAGCACGGACGTCTTGTGAACTGTATGAACTTGATGATGGAAAATAAAAGCAAATGATTATTGTCAAATGGATTTATTAATCTAAAAAAAAAGATTACCTTTATTGCTTGGAATATTTGGGAAAAATAATGAAAAAAAATTATTTGATACAATAGATATCTGAGAATCGAGGGGGTTCTCTCTATATCTCGTACATTTCTCTGTTCAATAAAAACTATGACAACACATTACATTTAGTTTTGAAAATTTAATCTATTACAAATAATTTGAATGTCTCTTTCCAACATCTTGACCGAGTATAATCACAGCCGGGAAATGTCTACAGATACATGAAGAAGTTTGCTAAAATAATCATCATAAAAGAATACAAAAGACACATAAATATAAAATATTTTGCATTAGAATTTAAATAAAACGAGAGTTTTTTATGCAGTACGATAACAGTCAATGTCAACAGATAATTGTGAATTAAAAAAAAAATCTGTTATTTTACTCGCTTGAATCGCTTTGGCAGGGAAATACATGTACGGTTGTTTCAACCGCGTACAATGTAATTAATTCATTCTTTAAGTAGTAGTTTTATCTTCATAAGTCCACATTATTTTGTAAGTGAAAGGAATAAGCATAATTATTTCCTATATATACGTAGATTAATTCATTTTTTACTACCCGCGGTAACAAATACACATTTGACGGCGATAAAAATCACGTTATTAAAATATCGATTTAAACATAGGTTTGTGCAGAAAAAAATGTTTTTATTTATTTATTTATCTATTGTTTATATAAGTAGTAGTTTTATCTTCTAAAGTCCACATTATTTTATTAGTTAAAAGAATTAGCATAATTATTTACTGTATAAGATTAATTTATTTTTTAACTTCACGCGGTAACAAATACACGTTTGACGGCGATTAAAATCATGTTATTAAAATATCGATTTAAACATACGTATGTGCAGAATTTTTTTTTTTGTTATTCATTTATTTATTTATTTCTCTTTTGTTTATCTATTGTTTATTTATATTTAATTATGACATTTGAATGATCGAATAAAAAATAATTTCAATGCAAGGAAAGGATCGAAGGCATTCCGAACAAATCGTTCATCTTGCGTTCACCGTTCGTTCACCGTTTACTTTGCGCTCGCGTTCACTCACCGTTCACCAAGTTGCGTTCACCGTTCGCACATCGTTCACTCACCATTCGCTCTGCGTTCGTTCACCGTTCGTTCAGCGTTCGTTTACCGTTCAGGTGGGAAAGTAGAACGTTTCAGGGACTGTAACTATAAGCCCTATGATGACCAACCTTGCATGGCTTGATGTACACCACCAGGCTTGATTTGTATGCTGGATCTGATCTACATTTTTAGGATGAATGAAAAGGTTAAATTTTATATTGGCTTAAGTCATATAATTGCTGTCAACAACATTTAAAAGTTGCTCATGTTATTGATTTCTTAACCAATTATGATTTGAAAGATGCTAATTATGTAGTTTTGAGAATGCCACTCCTCAATGAAAGTCCAGGGATTACAGAGAAATTAACTAAACTTTTATTTATTACATCTTTAAAAGGGGAACATACTAGATATTCTAAATATGCTCTTTTCTATTGACAACTTCAGTGTTAAGCTATATAACTTTTAATTTTTCTATACATGTATATGACAAAACAATCACAACACCAAAATATATATGATTATTAAAGAGTTCATTCTCGGGGAAGGAGAAAACAGTGTAGTTAAAAACACCATCAACTTCCCAGCGGGTAATTCGTTGTCTGCCACAGACATTGTCTCTAAACTAGAGAAAATTACAGAGGAGGAGAAAATGTCCTACAGATTTAATATATCTGTTGAATTTATCTTGCAGAATATTGAGACGGGAGACTATCGTTATTTCATACCTGACAGGAATGAAACACTCTTCCCGAGACCAATATTAATTGATAGTCTGGAAAATGTTGACAAAAAAGAGAGAGGGAGATTTAACTATATAATTTTTTTGAACATCTTATGCGACAGCGACCCAACAGCAAGTGGAGAGTGGTACATGTTACCAACATTAAAGTTGTTCTCCACCGAACCTCATACATTTTGAGTTAAATGTATTCTTAAGTCTCACACTTGTAAATATGTACATAAATTAATTTCTTTTCTATTCCTTTAATTACCCGTTACATTGTAACTTAGTGATTTTGTTTATGACATACGCAATTGTTAATATACAGCTCTACAGCTTAGACTAGGTTGGGTAGTAATTGGAGATGTATGTCTGAACAAGGCACACAGGCCTTCGAATGTTAGTGTGTACAAGACAAATATGATAAACTGTGAACGTCAGTCCATTTTCCACAACCTCAGTATGCACTCAGATATGCAGAGATGGATTTTCAGGGAAGTCATGTGCTAAGGTAGGTTTGGTAAACTTGCACCAAACCCGCAATCCAAGTAAGACACTAAAGGCATACACAATAATAGACGATCAAAGCAACAGAACACTACTAGTAAAGTCGGAAGTATTCGGTCAGCTCGATATTGAAAGTGAAATGACTGACTATCAGTAACTTCCTTGCTAGAGTTACCGACATGCAAAAGATCTTACGGTTTCATCTCTCGATGGATCATCATCAGTTGACATACCCTTTGTCATAGAATACAACCATATTCCAGACATCTGGAATGAAATACCTACACCAGCGGTAGCGAAATTATACACTCACCTTCAGGACATTGCAGACGACATACCTGAAGTTGATGAAAATATTCCGATAACATCGAATAGGTCCTAGAAATACACCATTTGCACAGAGACTTACTTTGGGTTGGGAGTAGGTAAATCGTGTTTGAACAAAGTTCATCGTCCAAAAAACAGTACATCAAAATAATTAGCTGTGTTCCTCTCAAATCGTTTACTTAATTATATGCAGTAAATATGAAATTTCTTCGTACAAAAATATGAATTTTGACAAAAAAATTGCCAAATCAATATATTGACCTTGATCCCAAAAGCTATACATATGTACTAGAATAGATGAAATCAAATGTATTATAAATTACATATTACCAACTTATACTTATGAAATGTGAAGTTTGTAGTATGAAAGTTATTCAAGTTATTGTCTTGTAAATGTGATACAGTAATCATATTGACACAAGATAAGAAATATGATGTAGTACTGTAAATATATGAACATGTACAGAATCACGTTTACTAACAATAGCAGGTCGTATGAATTTCAGATAGAATTCTTTGAGCTTTGCATCAGCATCCTTCCACAATTTTTCATGGAACTTGATTCTTTCAACATACATATCTTTTTGTGTGTAAAAAACAAAATCACAATAAGACAAGTTACAAATGTCCATTTGTCCAAGCATTTGAACATAAAATGGTGATGAAAAAGTCTGATCTACCAACAATCTACCATGTATCTTTGTAAAAGTTGACAATTTTGCCAAGGCGCTTTTGTAAGTATTTTCCCGTAAGCTGTAAGGGCATTTAATTTCTATTAAACCTGGGGAACATCATTTACAGTCAACCAAGCCATCAGGTGAGGCAAAAAGAAAAGGAAATATCATTTACTGTATTAGTTGAAAATTCTGCATACAAGCCTAAAACAGACTTAACTATAGAATTATTTTCATTTTGATACTGATAATGAAGAGCTCTATAAAAGTTTGATGCTGTCAGTCTTCCAAGCCGTTGGCATTTCCAGATTGAGTTGTCTGATTGTCCAAGGGTCAGATGGGGAATTCGATTCACCTCAGACAAAGTTACGTGTTTTGCAAGTCAACATCTTGTAATTGGCCATCCTCTAAGTCACAATCACTGTCACTGCAGTCTGAATCTGAAAGAATGTATAAGGCCACACTTGATATGCTGCACTTTTTAACTAGTTCCACTAAGGACTTTGTTATTTCATGTTCGTTAACATCATGAATGGGCAGATAGCCATCAGAAGGGGTTGGTCTTTCCTTTATGGCTGTAATCATATTGCTCCTACGAGACTCATTCAAAATGATTGAATAAATATGTACTTAAAGTAGGGGCCTACTCGTGGTAAACCGGAAGCCGGAATTAGCCGTTTTCGTTTTTAATATTATGGTTCATATAACATTAGCAAGAACGTAAACAATGTCTACAGAAGTGTTGAAGGAGTGTATAAAGATGATTGAGAGTATTTTTGTGCAAGGATTGAGATTTATACAGTATAAAAACAAGCGTGAGGTCGAATGCCAGTCATTTCAGATATATTTATACCCCCCGCAAACGAAGTTTAGGGGGGGGGGTATTTTGGAATCACCATGTCCGTCTGTCTGTCTGTCTGTAGACGAGATTTGTCCGGACCATTACTCAGAAACTATTGGAAGGATTTGTTTGAAAATTTGTACACATATTATTCACCACATGAAGTTGTGCACCTGATATTTTCATCTTGATTCGATTATTATTTTGAATGTTACAGGTGTTTTTTTCATTTTTATTTTGTGGTTTTGTCCGGACCGTTTCTCAGAAACTATTGCAAGGATTAATTTGAAATTTGTTTACAAATTTGTGAAGGTGTGCACCTTGAATTTTAAACTCTTTTTGTTAATTTTTTTGCATTTTACAGGTTTTATTTTTAATTTTAATTGACTTGTTCATTTTGGGCTCGTATAAGGTTTGAGACATAGAATCTAGAATATCTGTACAAAAATACTACAGCTTAAAACTACTCAAAAAAAAAAAAAAAGAAACATCATCAAGTGTTAAGAACAGTGCACAGAAACATCATCAAGTGTTAAGAACAGTGCACAGAAGATAATGTAATTTCATTTGTCTCTTGGGAATAATGACTGGACATGCATCCAGTTTAAGATAAATTAATGAGTTTGGTGTTGGAAGTTGTTAAGGCATATCTCTTATCAAGTATGTGTGTTATCTAATCTCCAGGGAATAAGGCACAAGAATTAAAGATCTCTCTTCGCTTAATTGTAATTTATTGTCTGTCAAAGCACTTCATTACTGGATGACCAGCTCTTTATTTTCAAATGGATATATATATCAATATTAATTTGATTTTGTATAATGTTTTTTTTTTTCAACAATCAGTTTGCAGAGTGACATAACACATAATTGCAATATATTTTTTTAATGCAGAAATTAAAAAAAATCATATGAAAAAATATAAAAAAAAATGTTACAATGGAATTACAATGTATTAGTATTGATGTTTCATTTGGTTGCACCTTTTGTTTTATTCATTAAGAAACATGATGAGCAATTATATTTCACTGCAAATTTTTGTAAGTAAATTGTGAACACGTCTAGATCCATAAAGTATTTTTGAATTGGCACCTTCTCTGAAAAACCCAGCGGGGGGTATTTGTCCCTATTGGACAGTTCTAGTTTTCCTAGGATGTTATATTGATACTATACGTTTATGATTGCATTGGTACAACTCCAATATTTCTGATACCTATTTACAGACAACGTAGCAAATAATTTGCTCTTATGTCATTAAATAATTCTTTTCGTTCATTTTTTTTATTTGTGCACAATTGGTATGATATGCAGATGGGATTTTCTTACTTTCGTTTTGACGGCAAATTTTCTACATACGAATGAAGGTACGCGGTTATTATAAAAAAAATCAATACAGGCTACTGATGCTGTATATGAAATTTTAGACATAATTGTACTTGCAAGACATTATATATCTTGCTTATAACCTGTTGTAAGTAGTGATAGGCATCCAGGAAAGTGGTATCTTTTGTGAGAATAAAATTTATGTTTATGATAAGAACAGGTGTACAAATTTTGATATGATAAAATTGTTCTTAAAAAGAATATTTAACTTTTTAGATGATTTATAAATATTTTTGTTGACATAAAAGGCTTTAGCTATTAAAATGCGATTGGGGTATCTGTATATTTTACCCCATATCTCGGTGAAAAGACAGATGACCAATACATTTATCATGCCTAAAACATACTTCAAGCATCGGTTGACATAAATAAAAACAAAAAAATCTAGGTAAACAAATTAATTATTCTAGTAGAGCTTTATTTGAGTTTTGAGCTCAGTTACTTTATTAGTAAAATGATATTAATTCTTCAATATTTTCTTAGTTTCAACCAGTAATTTGTACTGCA
This sequence comes from Saccostrea glomerata, assembly GCA_003671525.1. Classification (NCBI taxonomy): domain Eukaryota; kingdom Metazoa; phylum Mollusca; class Bivalvia; order Ostreida; family Ostreidae; genus Saccostrea; species Saccostrea glomerata. Next base: position 922,451 of record PRKT01000143.1, read on the forward strand.
GCCTGAAATTATTCATTACTATCCTTGTGATTTATGTTCAAAAGAATTTAATTGCCGTGTGCTATGACATGAAATATAGATCGTCTTTATAACAGTCGTGATTTTTTTTGGTACAAGAGGGTACATGAGTGTTTCAGGCCCTATCTCATTAAATATATAGATTATCTATATACTTTTGGGGCTTTTGAAGTAGATAAAGTATCTCTTAATGTAAATCAGGACAAAAATTGCACTGTTAACCAATTAATTCCACGAGTAGGGACCTACCTTAAAAGTTTTTATTTATTTCAATTATAACTCGAGTTACTGTATATAAGCACTGAGCTCACAAAATGATAACGCGAACATCAGTACCTCTGCTACTGGGGCCATGACTTCTTTCACATTTGGTCAGTATTCAACAGAAATATTCTTTATGAAAATTGCAAAAACCAAAAACTTTTGTACCTTAGATATAATGTCATTTTGGAGATCTGTACGGGAACAAGAATACACACCATTAATCAAGAAAATAGATATTAAATGGAAAAATCACGCATAATCAGCGCTTTACAATGACCATTCAAGCTGTTCTTAATGCGATCGAGTTGTTTGTATCTATAATCTGTCAACGCTCAGTGAAAATTCGTTTCTCTACACTTTCTGACTTTAGTAGCATATGTTTAATTATTTTTTATATATTAAGCCATTATATTATATTGTATGCGTCATAAAAAAATATCTGTCTAGATATACAGTTGTGTGATCCGCCAATTTAAACTATTAGACCTATATTTATTGTAACTTTGCAGCTCTCTACGTCGATAGACAGTAACTTTTTACTAAACCACTACAGCCAAATTACGAGGCCAAGTGTTACATTAAATACTAAACCACTACAACCAAATTACGAGGCGAAGTGTAACATTAAAAGCTTAGACGTTTTCTACGTTAATTATTGAATGACAATAGGTAACAGTTTTATTTCTAAATTCTATACATTTTCAATAGCGTTCTGCATCATTTCACTTCGGATTTATTCATTTTTAGTTTTTAAGCTTTAAACAATCAAACCTTCCTTCATCAAGTTTACAACTAATTTGGTAGCTTGTGTTTTAAATGAAATACACTTTCCATCCGATGCTTAAAGAATAAAGTCGTAAAATTAATTTAAAGGAATTTGTTTCTCTTCTCCATCAGACAAAGCAAGCAATAGAAAGCTGAATGGTATACTACCAGCTAATTCTCCAGCCATTCACACGGTACAAAAGTGTGTGTGTGAAAAGTGGTGAGAGAAACACTGGATCCCAAACCTCCCATTCTGATTCAGCCAAGCGAAATGCCAATCCAAAATATAGTTTAAGATCGGGAACAAGCTCAAACCAAGTTTGGATGAGGAAATAAGCACCGATTTGATAAAGTCAACAAAGTCTCAAACAGTTTCAACAACTAACACAACTCTAGGACTAAGGGAATCTCCAATTTATACAAATACATCTTCAAAAGAAAGTGTCAGTACATCTTCAGGTAAAAATTCCTCAATTTACCTTACTCATTGTGCCAGCAACCCCACAACTATGTCAACTAGTGTTGAGCAGCAATTACATTTCCACATCAACCGCAGCTACCACAGACAACAATACCACTACCGTTGTAAATCATGTCTGTGAACAGTACTAGTACCCCTTATATTATATGCACTGGAAATTCCGTCATCAAGAAAATACAGTTTTAATCTGGACTATTCCGAGTTACCAAAACGTTTTTTATTGATTGATTGTATATTGTTTAACGTCCCTCGAACATTTTTTACTCATATGGAGTCGTCACAGTATGCCGGTGAAGGGCTTTTAATTTTGACCTTTACTCGGCACTCAGGGCCATTGAGCAGCGAGGGATCTCTATCGCGCCGACGCCTGCCGCTGACACGGGGCCTCGGTTTTTAAGGTCTCATCCGAAGGACCCGCAAAACTTCAAAGTGCCGAGCGCATGGCGAAGGAACAGTTGCTACCCATTATTTATCTTCTTAGGTCTATCGAACTCATGACCTCCCTATCACGGAGCGAGCGCTCTACCGACTGAGCTACGTGAAAGGTGAAATGTCTGTAAGAATGTCCATGTGTGAGCGTTACAAACCGTCTTTGTTTAATGTGACTTGAATCGATTTATTTTTCAAAATACAAACTTTTTTTTCTTTACTGCGTGACTTCTTTAAATAAATTTTTATCACAAGTTCACTTGTGTTACGAGGCATACTCGGATGGTTACCAAACTCTCGTTCTAGGTAGTGAGCAGGCAAAGGTAGAGAGAAGCGAGGATCCTGTCAGGAATGCCTAGTATGTATTGAACATTATTCCTTACATTGACTTTCAGACTAAGCGGAAAAGACAAAATTCTCTTTACCCCTCCCTGAGAGCGTGACCTTAATATTATACAGCAAATTCCCACATGTTTTCCACATTGATCCGTTTAGGGGTGTGAAACACTCTTCCTTACTACAAGTTTTAAATGGACTCGAAAATAAGACCAAGCAGAGTATGAAAAACATGAAAGTATAATGTATAGAAGGGTGCTCATAAATAGTTTACAACCATTCATATAATGCTCCGACAGTGGTATAATCCCATTGTGATTTTTTCACGAATTTACATCGTACGGTTTGATATTTAGCTTTACTAGTGATTAATATTAATTTGTTCCTACATTGGCTCGTATGAGTTTATTTATTTACACTTGAACAGATAGGAGCAAAGCAAGTTTACACGGACGTCCAGAACATCGGAGATGGGAACAGATGCCAAGGAACAGTGAGCATCCCTCGATTGCCTGTTCGGGAAATAGAGGATAAATCCGTCGATTTTCATTGTGTAAAAGTGAAATTGCACATGTTAACTTATCCTCTATGACCTTTCAGCCTGACCTCATAGCCATCCATCCGTGCCGGCACGCTTCCTACCTCAGTCCAGTCGAGTCCTACCAGTAGTCAACATGTGTGTTATCTATTTCCTATACTATTGTATATAACTGGATCGTTTACCACTTATCATGTAGACTTTGTGTCTTGGTCGTCACTTTATACTATACTTTACGGTAGTCGACATTAATTATCTATAATAAAATGCTTTATTTTATTACAATACAAATCCGACCCATATGTCATATTACATGTTAACCTATTGTGATGAAAAAGAGGGAGATTCAGACCTCAAAAGCGGTAGCATTGCGCGCGTGTTGTTTAACGCTTGGATTATCGATATCTTTCATGTAATATACATGTATATTTGCCTTAAATGAAATCAGGTACCTAAAGTAATTAATCTTAAATATCAACAGCAAAGAAGAAGACAGAAACACCTTAAGTTTGACATAAATTGTACAAATTCAAATATTTTTCATGCTCATCATTTTGCTTGGATTGGCTGCTTTACTTAGCCTTTTGAAGAGTGATCTTTGCTGAAATAGCCTAGAAGCAGTAATTCTGAATGTTCATTCAGTTTTTAAACAAAACAAATGATGGCATGGTTTAATCTAGATCTAAAACAAGTTTGTATCATTCGTTATATAAATCAGATTTCCCGCGATGATCGAAACCGAAAGTAGAGATGTGCCACATGGCTTGGTCAATCGAGTGATTTCTATTGACTTTATTGATAAAGTTGTGAGCTTCTGTGCTTTTAAAGACGATGTCAAATGTTTTCATCTAATTTTTAAAAGCTGTATCTCCTTTTTCATGGCAGGGATGTTGATTAATTTATCGTAACCAATGTAACCACTGGGAGTCTTATGTTGTTGTCGTTGTCAAATCCGTGCTTGAAATGTATGTACAAAAAAGCGTTTGTATGATTCCGAGTCAAATCACGCGATATCTAGCGAGATTTTATGAGAGTGGCCTCAAAAATGGATACCCAAGCGAACCAAAAATAGATCTACTTTAGACGCAGCTTTTGTAGAAAAGCGGTAGATTTCTGAATTAAATCGGTAGGCGGGAGATGGAGTGAAAAAGCGGTAGACTCCCGCCTAAATCGGGAGAGTTAACATGTCCTGGACCAACATTTCTAACCTTCAAGGCCGAGGTTTTCAACCGTACGGTTTTCCTCAGGTAAGTTTGGTGTGGGGTGGAGCTTAATCGAAGCGGCTGAGAAGCCCCGAGGGAACGACGCTGACTTGTGTATACTACCTATATACACAGGATGTTACCTGAGTGTATTACCTGTATCCTTTTTCCTACGACATTGTAAAACGAAGCCGTTTTTTCCAAGTGTAGCTCAATTGAAATGCATGAAATAAAGCATGTTTTTTGCGGACAGAATCCTTCTCAAATTCTTTCTTTTAAAATTAATATGTTTTAATACCCGGGTAATTCTAAATTTCTTTCTTTTAAAATTAATATTTTAAATAATTCGACAATTTCAATATACTGCGTGTTTGTTAATCAAATGTTATAACGAAAATACATGTAGCACAAAAATCTGTCGTTATAATCTGGCGACAAAAAGGGGAGTAATTCAAATTACACGTCCTGTACGCAAAACAAAAGAGAAAGTGGGTCATAATTAAGTCTCTCGGTAAATAACAATTAAACTTAGAACCGATGTTTTGAGAATAAATTGTTCAGAAATATAATTGTCTAAATCAACATTTTTTTTAAAGATAAACCCTACGTGATTTACCATAACGCATGGTCTGTAAAAATGGCCAGGGGTTTGGACCGCAGATGATTCCCTGGCAGCTAGGCCTATGGGTGAAACGGGAATGGAATCATCAGCATCGTAAATTTTTCTTTCGGGATCCATAATTTCAAATATTGATTAAATGCAAAGCAATATGTTATCATAATCTCTTCTAAAACTGGTTTAATATAACGTAACGTCGTCACCATGTCTCGAAGAATTAGCGACATGTACAAATTTGTCTTATAAATGAATATAAATTTCACTTGACTCCTGAACAATGTAAACAGTTACACAATGTTGCAATCCTTGTTTTAAAAAATAATTTTATATAATTCCATGATACTAGCTTCAAACGCGGGTCGGTTTATTTTGTTAATTATGGAGGAATAAATATGCGTTAACCCATCCTTTGAGAAATCAAAATGATCGATTGTAATTGTGAATGAAATGACCCCCCCCCCCATCAAAATTGAAATTATTAAATAAAGGCATTATTTTACTTATAATTTATTTAATTATTTGATGGATTAATTATATTTATGCCATATTCTTATGAATGAAACAAGAACGCTTTTCCTGCTTCTTTATCACGTTGGCATATGCGATAGGCATCAAAAGCCTGAATGTTAATTCGATGGTCGGTACGAACTCCAGATAGGGCACACAAGATATTCACAACGGCAGCATACTAAAAGTCAATCAAATCAAAAGTATCCAATCCCAGGCTTAATTTCAGATGATTGACAGGGGTTCTAAGACCAGGTAAATTTGAGGGAGGTGCTTATTTCCTCCCCCTTTAAATATCAATTCTGTGTAAAATATCCTGATATTATTTTAAAGCATTTTAGAATAGATAGGGATTTACCAAGAGAAATGTTATTACATAAGCAGAAATTAATTATTGAAGATTGCATTGAACTTTATGGAAGGAAGTAAGTTTTCTAAGATAAAAAAAATGAATACTTCTAATACATGTATCAAAAAATGCTGTGGTGGAAAGATGTATTTGATCATTGGGAATAGAAAAACAATTAAGAAATAATTTTTTAACCAGACAGATTTTTTAAAATTAATTGTTATAGAGTAAAATCAAAGGGAGACAACTCGTTAAGGGCAAGACAAAGTCATAAATTAGGACATGTCCCACTCTTACATTCTTATACTAAAAGATGAAAATTAGTTCTCATTACACTGATTATTCAGCCCATACATATCTATTATGCATTCAATTCCATTGAATCTGAGGCTAATATGGATCGTATACCTTAATGATAGATTTTATTTGTCGACTGTTTAAATTCTTCTGGTGTTACAATATGTGCGAAATGTTATTCGCTTTTAGAATAAGGAACATTTCTTTGGACTTAATTTTAGTCCCGTACTGCGCAATCGCAATAGCACTTCCTTTAATCGATTTAACGTAGTTTCAAATTAAATCTTGACCGAAGAAAATTACGTCATCAAGGTAAACCAAAACGTTTTCCAAGACAGTTCCTCAAAGACTCATAAGTCTCTCAAAGGTGGCTGGCGCTTGACACAGTCTAAAGAGCATAACTTTGAACTGAAACAGTCCATTTTCGGTCACAAAGGCAATTTTTTATCGCGATTCTGGTCTTCTACTTACACTTCTGATAACCGTTTTGTAAATCCAGGGAACAAAAGCACTGAGAACCTACTAAGGCATCTAATTTTCATCAACTCTCGGAACCGGAACCGAATCCTTCTTCGTAACATAATCCTAGCTTCCAACCTTTACGATTTTGGCGTCAGTCTTACGAAATTAGCTTCCAAAATACGCCTTACGATTTCTCTCTATATGCTTCCGATTTCGATTTTTCTCCACCAGAGTTTATAATATGGGAATTTTCATAACAGGCCACCTACAATGTCTAATATTATAATTTAATGTTCACAATCCTTACAACGCTTGCTTGCATCGTTTCGAATTTAGATGGCTGATGGCATTCATGTCAATGTTTTAAAGTAAACAAAATTGAAACCTGCCTCAGATTGCTCCAATTGCATGTCCATTTACAAAACATCATCATCGAAAAATAGTTACGTGTGGTCCGGGGGCCGAGGCCGGACCGCCTCGGCCCCCAAGGCAGTCCCCGGACCACGCCTTACCATTTTTTTTATTTTACTAATTATTCCCTCGACAATTTCAACGGGATTTCTGATGGTTTATATTTAGAAGCAGTCGTATTTTTTGATTGCTTAAATGTGGCTATTCCTTGCACATTTCAATTAGTTCCGTAGAAATTTCTGCCATACATGACTTAATATCAGCAGCACTGAATGATCTTTCAGATGCTACCTCACCAGCGGTAAGATTCCGCACTGAAGTTGTACCGCGTTTTTTTCTTCGTTTTTCTGACATATTAAGGATATACGATCCTCAGGTTTTGCAAATCAGGCATCGAGTAATTGAAAATGCTCACCGAGATGTCTCTAAATTCTCAAAGTAAAATGTATTTACCCACGGTGTTTCTTTAAACTTCATCTTTAAATTTAATCATATTTTATAGGGGAAATAAGTAAATCTCACACAATTTTTCAAGAAATGCGATTAGAACTACCTACTGCATATTTTCTTATTGATAATTGATCAAGAAATACATTTTAGTGGAATAAAAATCATAGGTATCCATGCTTTTAAAGAAAATTGCATGATTTTTAGCTCACCTGAGCCGAAGGCTCAAGTGAGCTTTTCTGATCAAAATTTGTCTGTCGTCGTCGTTGTCGTAGTTAACTTTTCGCATTTTCGACTTCTTCTCAAGAATCACTCGGCCAATTTCAACCAAACTTTGCACAAAGTATCCTTAGGTGAAGGGGATTCAAGTTTGTTCAAATGAAGGGCCACGCCCTTTTCCAAGGGGAGATAATGCATTATGTGCAGAAATGGGTTGTGTTTTTGTCGGTGGTGAAAGAATTAATTATATCTGTGACAGCTTAGGAGTCGTGCGTGTAGATGAAATGTCACTGTGGTGAGTCTGATCGGAGAGCTGAGAAATGCTGATAGGTACCGTAGCCGTCAGTTCCGGTCTAGATTACTTCTCTGATGTGACTTCTTAAGTATATGTAATGAAATATATGGAACTGTTCGAAAGATGTGGGAAATATTTTTTTTTAGTCCTTGGTATAAGAATTAAACTCTCTTTGATGTATAATTTTTCCTTAAAAACAAAAGGAATAAAAATAATTTCATGTCAATTAAAACGTAAATCAAAAACTTTTTAACATTAACGTGATCACTTACGATGTAAATCATAGGTTGAAATTACAATCAAGTTCTTTTTAATTTTCATTAGAATGAAAGATATAATTGATACTGTACGTGTGTGATTCTTAACTTTTTTTTTTCTATCATTGAAGCATTATCAGATAGCCTCGTGACATGGATCACATTGATGCAGAAAAAAATAATAAACGACCTTTTTAAAATAAAATAAATCTGTAAAAATGGTCAATTCAGCATTTTACAGATCAGAATCGAATTAATCGAATTTAAGAAATCTCATCAACTTCAAAAGCATGCCAAACAAAAGAAGACTCACGTTTCTCTACCACTGCAGGTGACAACGGATTCATTGTTGTTGCAACTGAAATAATTATTCTTTTATTTGAAAAAAAAGATATATTATTTATAATTCATCGTCGTTCCATATAAACTTCTCTAAACAAAATAGAATAAAAATGCGCATATCTAATTCAATTCTACAAAATTTACATTACCTCCACACCTGACCAGACCGTCGTGTAGATCGCACGTCATTTTTGACAATAATGCAGTAAGACAAAAAAAAATCGGAAGAAAAAAGATTAAATGACTTTCGATACAAAGATTTTGGAGAAAGACAATTTTCCCATGAGTGAAAGAGTTTTCTTTGTCTTTGAAAAGTACTTTACAGAGAGATTATGAAATTCTTTGATGTACCCGACACGGTTAATCAAAAGGATGCTGGGGATTATAGGCTTATTAGTTGGTTTTTAAATAAAGCATTGATCGCATTGTGAGGAATGTTTTCGGGACAACTGAACATAAGAAATCCTTATCTCCTTTCCTTTTTTGTTTTACATACATGATAATATTTTGGTGTCATGCATGCTATTCTTTTACCAACATCTAACATCAGTATACAGTATCTTAAGAAAAAGAAATACCTTCACATAAAAATGTTCACCGGTTGATGACGATTTTATTTCTTTTATTTTATATCTGCACAAGAAGGTGTATTGCGTTAAATTCCGACACTCCCCGCGAATGATCACCTGAGGAATCTCGGTATTAATTTTAATTTCATTAACGTGACACTCTACTCTTACGACCTCTGCATTGACTGGACACACCGATACTTGCTAACAGGTGGCTATCTGATATTCGGTTTCACAGAAACAGGAACAGAAAGCGTAAGGCGCACACAGTACAATCATGATAACACAGAAAAGCACAGATTAACACAATTTACACTCAAATCAACAAAATAATACGTCCGAAATGAAGAGAGTATATATGCAACTTTTAACTCTGATTAAAGTTTTTTATTAAACTTGTAACAGTCACCCAGCCAAATAATTACTCAATTAGTGATGCTGACCTAGAGAGAAAAAAACATGGAGCCCACATCATGCACTAAGTCAGACAACAATAACTTTTTTTGTTTTATTCTTTTTGATTCGCTGAAACATTGCATTTGACGATTCAGATCATTCATGTAATTCTATGCTCATTACAACCCTTTCGACCTACCTAATTTACATTCCGGCAGATTTATCAAGTAATTGGTAGGATTTCATACCGGCGTACGCCGAATGCGCCGCTTGACCTTTCATAACCCGGCTTGTTACTTCATTTGACCGGGGAAGGTTCGCCGGCGTACGCCGAATGCGCCGGTCTGAAATGACCGGCGAGGAAATCGCCGATCTTAGAAATATGGCGGGAAGAGAAAACAACTGTGAAAATGCAGACAATTTTTACCAAATCGACACGTCCTTTTTTTGTTTGCATATTTTGAGCAAATCTCTATTCATATATTTAAAATTTGTTTTTATTTTCTGAAAAATAAAATTTTTCATGAGGTTCATGGTTTTTTTTAATTGATTTTCGAATTATTCTCCTAAGACATAATGTAAAAAGTAATAAAACTTAATTAATTGATTATCATTTAGCGTAATTATTCATTTTTGAAAAATGTTTTCGCCGGTTTACTTCATTTGCCTCTTAGCCGTTTTACGCCGGTCATATGATCGGCGCATTTCGGCGTACGCCGATCAGTGACAAATGAAACTGGCCCATTAACTCCGTAAGTTTCAAAGAGTTATCACAGAGACAAAAATAAGAAATGGAAATATTCATGTATCTGCATGAGTAATCGAGTCTATCAATATAACATCATTTGATGATTTAACTACATGAATATGCTCCATACAAAATTTTCTCTGACTGAATTATCTCCCTCAATATTTGTAGCCTATGCATGGTTTTTAAATGCATGCAATTAAGATGCACTTCAATACTGTTTCTTGAATGTACTGTGTACTAGCTCTTTCTTTTTTTTATTTTTAAAGAGTTATTTAAAAAAAATAAAAAATTCTTTGTAAATATCAAATTCTATTTAAAGTTTTGCATCTATATAAATATATAATATTGAAAATTGTTGAAACATAAAAAAGAGTATAATCTGTCAAGCACAATACAAACATGCACACACATTATACTATATAGTGTTATACATAAACATAATAACCTTCTTTTGGGGAAAGTTTGGTTTTCTTAATTTCCCTGAATTTTATTTTTCGTTTTGCCTTAGGCTCTTTCTCTGTCTCGAGTCCTTTCCCTTCAAAGGAAAATAATTTTTTTTTTTATAAATTAATTTATATAGGATACAATTATTTGAAACTATAGCAAGGAAGAGAGGGATACAGCAAATCTTGATTAGTACGAAAACAAATATAGAAAATTCACTAATATAGGGAAGTTATCTTGGTTCCCTGGATATACAAATTCAATGAATTTCTGATACGGATAAAATGAATTATGGATATAGCGAAAGGGCCCTGTGACTTTGCTATAACCAAGTTTTACTATACATGTAATAAAACAGCTAGATGATCATGCTTTCAATTTTATGGTTTATATCTGGTAGAAGTATGGTAAATAATTTTTAATGCTATAAGTCATTGAATTGTTGTTCAGTAACACCTTTAAGATAAACTTGTTTAAAAAATTATGGTAAACATGTATGAAAAAAAAGGAACAACTTAAACATTATAAGAGCTAGGGCATGATTCAATGGTGCTCTTCATATACAGAAAACAAATAAAATTGACATGGAAAGTAGTATTTTCCAGTGACCATTATAAAAACATTAGAGGTAGGCTCTGTGGATTTTCCCACTATCATTATCATTGTTACTCTGAAAAGATAAAGTGTAATTCATAAAAAAATAAATGCAATGCAAATAAAATTCAAGTCGAAATAATTTACAGTTCATCAGACTAAACATCTACCGGTAATAACTTTATTTTTGACATTTTTTGTAATACATTTACTTACTAAAACTTGGGCAAGATCTCTTTGGTCTTGACGGCAGTCCTATTCTACTTCTTGCGTCTGGGCAATGATTGAGCAGATGAAGATGTTGTAGATTTTTGGATGGATGCCTGTGAGAGGGTCGAGGAAGACTGAATGGGTTTCTGAGGAGGTACCGTTGAACGAGGGACAGATGCCTGTGAAGGGGTAGGGGGAGTCTGGATGGGTTTGTCAGGAGGTACCATTGAACGAAGGACAGATGTCTGTGAGGGGGTAGGGGGAGTCTGGATGGGTTTCTGAGGAGGTACCGTTGAACGAGGTACAGTTGCTGTGAGGGGGAAATTGAATAGGTTTTTGAGGAGGTGCTATTGGTTCTCCAGTAGACAGGGTGTTTGATACGCTGAATTTCTGAGGAGAGGGGTCCTCGAGGTAAGACTGTCCAGCTGTATCACTTGTTGATGACAAAGTGCATGTAGATACTTTTTCTGAAATTTTCAAAACAATTAAAAAGCATAGTTAATACACTGCAATTTTGAAAAATAGAATTTTAATTATAGTTTTGATAATTCACTCCCCAACTTGATTTAATGAATGGAAATGTACAAATAATAATTTAATCTATATATGTAACCTTTATTACAAGCCAAATAAAAATATTTTTAAGTTCAGCCTTATTGTTCATCAATCTTCAACATTGATATCAGGCCAATGAACAAGAAATGTTTGTAAAACACGGATGTCACTCTCCCCTAAATAATTGGACTTTTTCTAAGTTCAAGGAACATTATTCTTGCCAAAATGACCCAATCATATCCAAAACAGAACTTGACCTAAATATTCTTCTAATAAATCTATATACTGAATTTCAATTCAATGAGTGCAACTTCTGCAAAGAAAATGAACTGAAACGGCAAATAATTGGAATTTTTTCTAAGTGCAAGAAACGTAACTCTGTACAAAATAATAGTAACCTGTTAGAACTTGACCTAGATATTCTTCTGATAAATCAGTATAATAAATTTCAATTCAATATGGTACAACCTGTGCAAAGGAAATGAACATAAACTGCAAGTAATTATAGATTTAGCTCGTAAATCTAGGTTTTACGAGTGAACATGTGATACTTACCTCAAAATAACCTATGGATTTTCCCTGTCTAGTACCCCACCTCAACCACAGAAAACGCTCCCTCTAGATCCCCCCTACTTCCGCGCATGCGCCTATCACCATGTGCTTTTTCCTCCAGTCTGCAGCCTCCACAATTGCTTCCTTGGATACCCCCTAATACACAGGCCAATTAGGAGCTATTGCTCTCACCGAATGCGATCTCGCTGATGGAATATCGAAGTGAGATGATACTTCATAACACAATCTTATAGCAGACGATATCCATTTTGAGATCATCTGGGATGACACTGGATTATAGGGCTTTGCCATACCCCTTAATAAGGCCCTAGGGTCTTTAGATGACACCCTTAATTTTTAGTAGCTCTTAAATAGTACATCATTACCCTCCTGACATCAAGTAGTTTGTCTGGGGAGGAGGAAATGAAATCTCCTTTAGAAAATGAGATGAATCATCTGCTTTTGCCAAATTAGTTGGCAAGAAAGTAATTTTTGAATTCTGAATTGTACAAAATTCTCCAATGGCTAGGTGACTCAGGTCGCTCACCCTTCTGGCTGTGACAATTGCCAGAAGCATAACAAACTTATATGTAATAAGTTTAAGTGGAGCCTTCTTCAAGGGTTCAAAAGGCATACCTTTTAAGGAACTCAAAACTAACTCCAAATTCCATTCTGGGACTAACTGTTTCTTACGGGGTCTTGAGTTAACTCCCCTCAATAAATTTACAACACTTGGATGTTCTCCTATATTCTTACCATCAACCGGTGTCAAAACATTTGACAACATAGATCGATAGACACATATTGTTCTATACTGTTTCCCTGACTCATAAAGAAAGGCCAAAAAATTAAGGGCCTCATTTAAAGATGCAGCAGAGGGATCAATTTCACGGTCCAAACACCAGCTTCTGAAGATTCTGTACTGGGAGGAATAGACATTCTGAGTACCTCTCCTCCAGGCTGCCAGCATAAGCTTGCTAGCTGCGACTGAAATTCCTGCCGGTCTGCTTCTACACCTGAAATTGGCCAGATTACCAATCTCAGAATTGTGGGATCTGGTGATAAACGTCAGTCACCACTATTCTCAGCAGGTCCGGCTGTGGTTGAATCATTGACGGCATGTCATGTAACAGGCTGAGGATCCGAGGGAACCATGGTCTGCGTGGCCACCTCGGAGCAACTAGTAGTACTCTGCAAATTGAACTACGTTACTTGGTCGCTAATTATGGGAATCATGACTATCGGAGGGAAGGCATATCCCAGCATCCTCTCCCATGAGATTGACAAACTGTCCATTGCCCAGGCCTTCGGGTCTCTCTGCCAAGAGCAGTACGTTGGTAATTTGTGAAACATTGCTGACGCAAACAGATCTTTGTGAGGATTGTAATACCGAAGCCAGATCGTTTCTTTTAGAGACCACTCTGTCCGACAGATTTTGACCTTCTGTCTGCTCAATTGATCCACTAGAACATTGAAAATCCCTGCTATATGTGCTGCTCGCAGCACTATTTGATTCTCCACGGCCTTCTGCCATAAACTCTAATGCTAGTTGACACAGATGGGGAGACACTGTTTATATACTGGACTACCGATACATTGTCTGACCGAACTAGCACAGATTTCGTCTTCCAGTAATGTGCCTATTTGGTAAAAGCATGTATCACTGCCTTCATTTCCAACAAATTTATATGCATTCTCATCTCCTCTCGGCTCCAAGTGCACTGGACCATCTGGTCCTCCCAATGTGCTCCCCAACCCGTTTTGGTGGCATCTGTTGTGACATAAATCTCTCCTGTTGGGTACCATAACTGTCCCCCCTGGGCTAGAAATGTGTTTTCATCCACCACCTTAAATCTGTTTTCGCATTCTCCAACACCAAAATGAGCTTTGAAATTTTGTCCATTTTGGATTTCCACTGCGTCAGGAGACAGAACTGAAGACTCCTCATGTGAAGTCTGCTTAATGGCACTAAATCTATCAGCAATGACATGTGGCCAAGAATTTCTAAAATTGACCTCGCTGACACTTCCTTTGCTTTTAAAAGAGATTCCAGAAGGACTTGTATCCCCAATATTTTTTGCGCAGTTGGGCTCGCGGCTACTTTCTTTGTCTACACACAGTTTAAAATGGGAATCGGGTCCGATGTTTGATTACATTTGGCAAAGGGATGGATTTGGATTCAGAGGAGGAAACTCGGGAAAGTTTACATCTTCAGTTTTCATCAGGAGGCGAATACTCCGAACCTTTGTTATCAACGTCAACCCCACAATCAAAGGTATTTTTCCCTGATAGTTTTTGATTTTTTTTTCTCCAAATCCTGTAGATATTCAAATAGCATTACAGAGGTAAATACACTTGAAGTGATGAAAACCAAAGCGCATTTTTATTTGCTATTTTTTTTAAAATAGCCAAGTTTTATCTGTATCTTATTTATCAGGCATACGGGGGGGGGGGGTGCCATATATATTTTCAGTTGGGACATGGGAGCACTAGGCCCTATCCCCTACCATAGATTCCTTGACAAGCAATTAAAAGGGTCATCAAACTATTTTTGTGAGGGGACAACCTACGTTTTCTATAGTTAGTTTAATGTATACTAGGCCTATATCGGCAATTTAAGAATACATCTATATACTCTTTTGACTTTGAGGGAGGGGAACCCCTGTACCCCCGGTTCCTACGGTCATGTTTGTTTCTTTCACTTTTTGATTATTTTGTGCAATAGGGCACTTAAATCCTGTGTTAATTTTGATTGATTGATTGATTGTATATTGTTTAACGTCCCTCTTGAGAATTTTTCACTCATATGGAGACGTCACCGTATGCCGGTGAAGGGCTTCAAATTTAGACCTATACTCGGCACTCAGGGCCATTGAGCAGTGAGGGTTCTTTATCGTGCCAGCGCCTACCGTGACACGGGACCTACGTTTTTAAGGTCATATCCGAAAGACCCGTGACTTTCACCTCTGATGCCGAGCGCTTGGCGAAGGAACAGTCACTACCTATTTTTACGTCTTAGGTTTGACGCGGCGCCGGGAACGAGAATCGAACCCGGGCCTCCCGATCACGAAGCGAACGCTTTACCACTAGGCTACCGTGAACGGTGTGTTAATTTTGAAGCTGTGAAGTTTGTTCTATACATCATGTAGTCAAAAAGTTACATTTAATTATTTTATTGTGAAACCTTGGGAAGTATTCAAGTTGTAAACCAAATCAATGTTATTCGAGAGTGTATAGGTTGAAGGGGTAGGTGGAGGGGGGGGAATATTTGACTTTGTCACTAGCAAAGAAAAGTAAACTTTGAACAACCTAGACTTGCTAATCTTGGGGCGGGG
>PRKT01000143.1:938235-991565 GCA_003671525.1 Saccostrea glomerata
GGGGAATGATTGCCTTTATTCATATTTCTCTGCTAAAATTTCATTTTCTGCATTTGGAGACCTAACTAAAGGACAAAGTAGTATTAAGAATTTCATGTGCTTATTAAAAAAACACTGAATTTTTAAGGTGTATTGTATGTAGATCATTAAGAATGTTTATTTTGAATTTTTTTTCTACAATATTTAAAAACAAGAGGCCCATGGGCCTTATAGGTAACCTGAGCATTATGCAACAACTTTCCAGTGATTGAATTTGATTCATGTTTTAAGCCAGATGCTATGGCGTTCACAATTTTGAAAGGGGCACCATTGATCATCATAACAATACACTTAGCAGTTGCTTAGTTTGTTTACTTAATACCCATAGGCAGGGTAGGGGAACAAAAAATGCATTTCAAGTAATCAGTAATATTCAGCAATAATCAGTAATGCCCCTATCACAATGAACCGTTGACCCTTAGGCCTAGATCCACACATTGCACAATTTTTGAAAAGGCACCCTTGCTTTTCAAAAATATTTGATTAATACCAAGGAGCAGATCTCAAACAATTCATCCACTTTCAGTATATAAGTACACCCCCCTATGGTACCCATGACCCTGGGGCCCTGAAATTCACAATTCTGGAAGATAAGGGTCCTTGCTCATCATAACTATATAGGTAGTTCATCTGCTTAATACCCAAGAGCGCAGAGAAGAAAACTTTCAAAGATTTAATGTATTTTCACTATATAATCAATAGAGCCCCAACCCTATCACTAGAATCTCTGACCCTAGGGCCATAAAATCAAAATTTTGGAAGAGGTATTCCTGCTCATCATAACTATGTACTTAGTTTATTTAATTCCTAGGAGCAGAAAAGAAATTTTTACAAAGAATTCATGTATTTTCATTATATAATAAATAGAGCCCCACTTAACATCCGAACCCTGACCCTGGGGCCATAAAATTCACAATTTTGGTAGAGGCACTCTTCCTCATCATAAATATGCACTTAGTTGGTTTATTTAATAACCAGGAGCAGAGAAGAATTTTTTCAAAGAATTCATGAATTTTCACTATATAATCTATAGAGCCCCGCCCTAAAACCAGAACCCCTGACCCTGGGGCCATAAAATTCACAATTTTGGTAGAGGCACTCTTGCTCATCATAATTATGCACTTAGTTAGTTTATTTAAATACCCAGGAGCAGAGAAGAAGATTTCAAAGAATTCATAAATTTTCACTATATAATCTGTAGAACCTCGCCCTAACACCAGGAAAACACCGCCCATTAGGAAAATAATAACGTGAAAAAAAATTCTAGAATCATTAATGAGTGCAGAAAATTCTCATTTTTTATTTCAAGGATATGGGATAAAGACATATATTTTGTCCAACATGCAGTATTTTCAAATCAATTATTTTTCTCCTTTAAAAAAAATGAAACATTTCACCTGGTGGGTTTGGTGCAAATAGAGCTGGGATTCTTTCATATAATTAATAAAATAATTATCTTGTAATCCTTGTATGACATATTCAGGGCTCTCGATTCTTTACAATTGGGGCTGTTTATGGGTCCTATCCCCAAAATACCTTTTTTCCCAGTGGAATGTGTTAATTTTCCCAAAAGTAATTTCTCCTCCTGGATTTGTAATAATTAAGTTTGTTTTTCACATTCCTCTGTATTGCTAAACAATAATTTAGTTGATAATGTTCAAAGATCAGAAACCTAGTTTATCATCATGATCATGTTTATAAACTAGAGTAGCGGTTATCCTCCCACTACAGCAGTAAGAAGATCTCCTAGAAAGCGTGTGAAGGGCGTGAGTACTTCATTGATGCGACAACTTTCCCCATCAGAATCAGATAATTCAGATCACCTTCCAACTTTCCAGACTCAAAAGGTGAGATTTTAAAGTGTGAAATTAAGTCAAGAACATATATACAAGAAGTAAATAAGGAGTGTTATACAATATTTATTATATAGCTTGACTTAAAATTTTATCTATATATTACAATTGAACTGTACAGATTAGTAGATTTGTTGATGTATTATCAGTTGTTTGTTTTAGAGAAAAAGATCTACAGAACAGAATAATCCACAAAGAAAGGCCCAGCTAAGTCGATCTGCTGCTTCTCAGGAAACAGTGATGGTAATAACAGAGATAATGATTAATGTTTTTATATAAGAGCTATTCAAAATTACTGCTGAGGGTTATAAAACATATAAGGGTGCATGACTTTAACATTTCAATTCTTATTATTGTTTAGACACCGGGTAATGCAAGCCAAAGTCAGCCGACCAGTGTATCATTAGAGAGAACACCATCAAACAGTAAGTTAAATTGATTTTGAAACTTGAATTAAATCTCTGAGGATTCTAAATTTCATATGTTTATATAGAAAACTGCAGGGCTGGATAGAAGTTGCTTTACTATAAGGAAATTTTGGTTACAAGGTACCAGTACTTTTTTATGTCCAGTGGAAATATTTATCCCCCCCCCCCCTTCGAAGAAAGTAGAGCATTGATTTGCTGCTGTCGATCTATCTTATCTGTCTGTTAGTCCACCAATAGAGTCCGTTCATTTTCTTTGCAGAGAGGATGTACATACTGAATTGAAATTTTATCACAAGAATATCTAGGTCAAGTTCTGTTTTGGGTACAATCGAGCAATTTTAGAAACAAATCAGTGTCTTGGGTGGAGAGGAGGAGTGTTTCACAAACATATATTCTTTACTATAGCTTTTCACTTAATAATGGATAAGAGCTTTGGGCAATTGTGTTGAAAATAAATGTATTATGCAAAGGAAAATTTAACAGTATTTATATACACTTTATCTTAAACCAGATCATTAACCAATAAAAATATATATTTTCCGAGAAAAAAAACACGGTGTTTTTTTAATATAATCAAATACTTAATGATAAAATTAACTCTTTGAAGAGTTCGCAAAATATTTTTTGTTGGTACATGTTCCTCAAAATTTTCATTTAGGCAGTGGCATGAAGACGCAAATTTCTCAGATACTTGCAAACCAAAATGAAATTCTTCAACAATTGGCCATTGTAAAGAAAGATGTCCGAGAAGTTAAAGCCGAGAAGTTAAAGCAGAGATTAAAAAGAAAAAGCAAGAAACTAATGAACCAGTACATGTTCCGGCAAGAATTAGGGTGAGGAATTCTGAATATATATATTTTTTAAGCTATTTTTTCAAATAATAATGTGATACAGATTCCAGAAGAATTTCTAAAACAGAATGTTATCATCTACATGTATAATTTTTGTGAAAGTTTAATTTTATTATGTTTTTTTTTCTGTTGGTAAAAGAAGGGACAGTTCTTCAAATGAGAAAATATGTGACTTAAATTAATGAGATTCTGTTATACATGTATCAACATAATAAAAATGAATCAACTATTTCTGCAGTAAATTAAACAGTGCTTTTCAACATAAACATGATTAATGATGTTCACAATCCGTTTTTAGCTCACCTGAGCCGAAGGCTCAAGTGAGCTTTTCTGATCAAAATTTGTCCGTCGTCTGTCGTTGTAAACTTTTCACATTTTCAATTTTACGCTATTACGCCACTTATATTAATATTACGCTTTTGATATTTTGGTTTAAAATCCATTGTGGACGTTTAAATATAGAGTCAAAGTAGGACCCACTGAAATGAATGAGAAGTTTTTAGTAAAAGGTAAAAGTAACTAGTGCTAATTGTAACGGGGACCGTTACAGATGTTCCCCAAACGCTCCCCAACTCCCTTTTGGTGCCACATTCCCTGTAAGCTTCATTAAATAAGACAAACTCTATGCATTTCAGACTTTAACAACGTTTACCCAGAAGTGTACCAAGTTCATTCAAATTTTGCGTGCGCATGTGAATGCATGTGCGTAATGACCATATCATCTTGTCTACACAATCTATATATTTTTATATACTAAATATTAAAGCATTTAATCCAAAAATATTGAAAAGATACGCTCATTCAAGTGCTTTTTTTATTTTGCTCATTTCACGTGCACGCACGTGCATACATGAGCATGGTGACCATATCTTCTTGTAGATATCCGTTACATCTATCTATGTTCTAAATCCCAACCCGTTTGGTTGAAATCCAAGGGAATTATAGCTGTTTAAAGTTTCAGCCAATCAGATTGCAGCGTACGTACATGCACGAGTATGCATGTGCATGGTGACCATATTTTCTTGTAGTAGTCCAGTATATCTATCTATGTTCCAAATCTCATCCTGTTTGGTTGAAAATCAAGGGAGTTATAGCTATTTAAAGTTTAAGCCAATCAGATTGCAGCGCACGTGCATGTGTTTTTATGATAATTGCTATATATCTTGTTGTAGGATATCCTAATGCATGGCTATTTTCAAAATTTCAAAGGATTTCGTCAAAAAATAAGAGAGATATTGAGACTTTAGTTTCAGCCAATCAGAGCAGAGCGCACGTGCATGCGCGTGAGATCTTGCTATTTTGACCATGTCATATTGTCTATGCTTCTAATATATCCTTATATTATAAGTTTCAAAGCATTTCATCAAAAATTTAAAAAGTTACGCCTATATCAATTAAATCGGTCATTTCACATGTTGCACGTGCACGCTCTTGCAAGCACGTGCGCGCAAAATGACCTTCGTTCCGCAAATCTACATAACATGTCTACTGACCCTAAAAACATTTCACCTTAGTCGGATGTATAGTTTACGAGATCATTCCCGGACAAAAAAGTACCCAGGAAGAAGAAGAAAAATAATAATAACTAGATACGATCTCGTTGCGAGCAACGAGTGGGTCTTCCGTTCGATTCTTGATGAGATGAGATAAGATTTTGATTGAGATTTTCATTCTAAAATAATGATTTTCCATAATATGATAAGAGACATTGAACAATAAAGACTTCTAAAATCGACTTTTGGCCCCTCACGGCCCCTAAAATTAGGGATCAGCCCTTTTTACTTCATATAATTTTAAAGCTCTCAGGATTATGAACACTTTTTGTTCAACAACTATTCAGAGATTCTTTTTCGTTTTCAAGTTACTCGCAAAAGAAATATTAAGGGACCAGCCTTTCAACTTCCTAATGGGGACGTTTAGCAAAAAATGAAAGGTTGCATATTGTTCAGAACATGATTTTGAACATCTTTTGTTCAATATTACTTATAAAATTATTTCTCACATTTGAGATATAAAGCGTCAAAGATTTAGCCTTCTTGCCTCTTGTGGCCCCTAATTACGTAATGTAGGACTCCAGAAAGAAAGAAAAAAAAGAATTCTATTGGAGGTAAGTAATTTTATTTTTTTTTAAATATCGAATTGAAAGATCAAAGACATTTTTTCTTCACAGGTAGACTTTAGCTAAAAATGTATCGTCTGCAGACTGGCGATTCATTGTAAACACAGAAAAAAGAAAAAAATTGTTATTGTTTTGGGATCGGGTTCGGGTTTCAGTATATTGTTGGAAACGTTGTGTATTCGTAAATACCGCATGTTCGGAGATTAAAGTTTTGAAACATAGATATCGTTGTTTATCGGCAACAAATGGTAGCAGAGCGTGGTTATGGCAAGTGAACAAGAAGGAGAAAACGTTCCTGCAACCTCGGAAGCGCAGAAAATGGAGAAAGACTAAAAAATAATCGACGAAATAAATAGTGAGAAGGAAAGTGAGAAAACGAAAGTAGATGTCGCTGGAGTATCGGAGGGAAAATTGGACCTCGACGACATGAAACGTGAAAAAACAAAAGCTAAGTCTCAGTTTACTCGAGCCAAACACCATTTATTAAATTTACTGGATCAAGATTTACCCAGTCGCAGAGAACTTCGCACAGCGAGGCAACGATTGATTGATTTACAGGAACCTGTGATGAATTATTTACTGTCGCTCTCTGCAGAGTACAAAAAGGCAAGTGACATGAAAAACTTAGCAAAAACAAATCAAGAAATTGATGTTATAGAAGAGACATTTGAAGATTGTCAGGAAAGAGTGCAGGAATATTTAGATTCACGGCGAAGCGAGGCGTCAAGTATTAATACAGGGTCTCTAGGAGGCAGCGTAGACATTTTGAATCACGAGGAAATTCAAGTTAGGAAAAGAGCGGAAACAATTCGGAAGGAGGTACAAAAGGTTGAAGAAGCTAAAAGAGTTTTAGAGGAAGAATTCCAAGCGAAGCGAGAACAATTGGAACAGTTAAATGAAACTATTCAAGAGGGATACAAAGAACTCGAAGAAGTGGAGAATGAAGTACAGAGGATGCATGAAGAGAGTGTTGGTTACCATGACACCAACAATCAGGAAACAGATAGTATCGTCAATGAAGATATCGATGAAAATCCATACACTGTGACAACATCCTCGACCGGGAAACAAACTAGTAAGAATTCAATAAATCAGCCTACAATTGGTAATGACATGTGGAAACAACTGAAAAGAGTGTCAATCCCTGTATTTTCTGGTGACAAGCGTACATATGAAAGTTGGAAAGCAGCCTTTTTCGCGTGCATAGACAAAGCTCCAGCAACTCCAGAGTATAAGTTGTTACAGCTGAGACAGTTTCTATCGGGTGAGGCTCTGAAAGCCACAGAGAACCTTGGACACTCTGCGTTCGCTTATGAAGCAGCAAAGGACCGTCTTGACAGAAAGTTCGGAGGTCAGAGACGACAAGTTATGCGTCACCTGGAACAGTTAGAGTCATTTAGGCCAATTCGTGCCGGAAATTCAAAGGATCTAGAGAAATTTGCAGACATACTGGATGTGGCTGTTGTTAACCTGAAAGATACAGGGAGGACAGATGAACTTAAAAATGGCTCTTTGTATGTGAAGATGCAGAAGAAAATCCCAGAGACAATGTTATCTACATATCACAGATGGGTGTTTGAAAAGCAGAAGACGGAGTCGGTGGAAACTTTACGAGAATGGGTCATTCAGGAATCTGAATTTCGAACTGTCGCCAATGAGACTGTGTATGGTCTACAAGTGGATTCAAACAATAATTCGGACGGGAAAAAGTGTGTCAGTAACCGAATACATCAGAATGCATTCTTTGGAAATACTAAGACCTTACCAAAAATGTGTCAGATGTGTCAAGGACAACATGGTATCTGGTCATGTGAACAGTTCAAAAAACTTGATATGTCGCAGAAGTGGAAGTTTGTTCGTGAGTCGAAGTTGTGTTATCGTTGTTTGGGAACGGGTCATTTCGGAAGTTCATGTAGGAAGAGTCGATCATTCGGTATTGTTCTGAAACGCATCATAAACTTCTGCACAATGGGAATCATAATGTTAACCAGAGTACAGACAGATTTCAGCATGGCATTTCAACATCAGTGTTACCGCAAAATGCTCCAGAATTTTACCCACATAAAGAGACTCAGAGACAGAACCCCTCAGTTAATTCTGTTGAAGATAAAAATTGTGATACCCAGGGATCAGTGAAGCATGACAGAACTTTATTGAGTCATGGAGGGGAGCCACAGTTCATTGCGCAAAGAACTATTCCAGTTATAGTGAGAAATGGGTCAAAGACAATAAGAGTTAATGCGTTGTTGGATGACGCAAGTACACGAACATATGTCAATTCAGATGTTGCAGCGGAACTTGGCCTACATGGGAAATTGCAAAGAGTGACGGTTGGGTTTCTTAATGACAAAACCGAGTCATTTGAAACCATGCCTGTAGAATTCCAAATAGAAAGCACTGACGGCAGGATAAAAACAAAGGTGGAAGCCTTGACAGCAGACAAAGTTACTGGTGATATGTGTGTTGTGAATTGGAGGGAGTATCAAAACAAATGGAATCATTTGAAAGGACTAGAATTCCCAGTGCTAGGTAAACATCAACTTGTGGACATAATAATTGGAATGGACAACAGCAAACTTCACTATGCATATCGAGAAATCAGAGGTCGACCTGATGAAGCAGTAGCCAGGCTTACTCCATTAGGATGGACTTGTGTGGGGAAAATTTATGGTACCAGTAAGAAATGTGTTCAGACTCATTATAACAGAACTTACTTCCTGCACAGCCAAAGGAGTGAAAATGAAACAAGACAAAATTTTGTGTAAATTCTGGGAGATGGAAGATTTCAGTGAGCCAAAGAAGAAACAGTTGTTCAGTCCAGAGGAACGTGCCGTATACTCGAAAGTGAAGGAATCGCTTAAATACGTAGATGGCCATTATCAAGTTCCTATACCTTGGAAGACAGATGCACAGAATCTGCCAAACAATTATGACATGGCACTCCAAAGATTAGAAAACACAGAAAAACGATTGATGAGGAACGATGAAGTGAGAGATTCGTACTCAAAGACTATTGAACAGTACATGGAAAAAGGATACATTCGCAAAGTTGACCGTGATGAAGAGAAATCTGGGACGTGGTATCTTCCACATTTTCCTGTTATTCGACCAGACAAGACCACTAAAAAGACCCGCATTGTCTTTGATGCTTCAGCTAAGCATGGTGGTGTGTCACTAAATGACATGATCCATCTTTGACTTACTACTTAGATTCAGAAGGAATAGTGTGGCACTTGTTTGTGACATTGCAGAAATGTATCTTAGAATTAAGGTTCCTCTGGAAGATAGAACCTATCAGAGATTTTTTGTGGCGTGACATGATGTTAGATGCAAGACCAGATGTGTATGAATTGAGCAGTGTTGTGTTTGGGATGAATTCATCACCGTTTCAAGCACAACTTGTTGCACTGACACATGCGGAGATGAACAGAGAAAATTATCCCATGGCTGCAGAAACTGTTTTGAAATCTACATACATGGATGACAGTATGGATTCGGTAGCAAGTGACGAAGATGGTGTCAAATTATACTCAGAATTGTCAACATTATGGGGAAAAGCTGGTATGTATGCCAGAAAATGGTTGTCAAATTCAGTGAATGTATTGCAGCACATTCCACCAGAAGATGTTGTTCCTGAAGTGGATCTACATGATAACAGCCTACCATCATTGAAAACCCTTGGCGTATTATGGAAGGCCAAAGAGGACATTTTTACCTTCAAAGCAAGTCCACCCAATGGTGATTTTCATTACACGAAGCGCAGTTTTCTTTCAAAAATTGCAATGTTGTTCGATCCATTGGGCTTTCTTGGACCATACATAATACGAGCCAAAATTCTTCTACAAGAAATGTGGACTGCAGGCCTTGACTGGGATGACGCACTAAGTGATGGACTTGTCATGAAGGCCGAGAAGTGGTTTAAGGAGTTAACAGAGCTATCACTTATTGCAGTACCAAGATGTCTTCGTTTATGTCATCGTGAAGTTGTATCAACTTACCTACATACCTTTGTTGATGCCTCACAAGATGCGTATGGTGCTGTCGTCTATCAGAGATGTATCTATGAGGATGGAAGTGTGTCGGTGAGATTCGTCACAGCAAAATTCAGAAATTACTGAAGAAATTGAAGGAGCAGAAACTCAAATCATAAGGACCACCCAGAAATGTGAGTTTCATTGTGAATACAGATTACTGAATCAAAACAAGCCTATCCAACAGAACAGCAAGTTATTGTGTTTAAACCCAGTAATTGATGAAGATGGACTTTTGAGATGTGATGGACGATTGAAATATGCAGAATTTTTACCATATGATGTTAGATATCCCATCATTCTTCCGAGAAACAATCATGTCACAACTCTTATTATCAAGTACTACCATGAGAAAGGAAATCATGTTACGGGAACAAATCATACGTTGTCCATGATCTCGTCACGTTTCTGGATAATATCCGCAAGAGAGGAGATTCGAAAGTGGGAGCATCAGTGCAACAGATGTTGTCGCAACAAGGCTAAACCAGCGGAGCAACTGATGGGTCCACTTCCATCAATTCGTACCAAACAGCCATTACATGCATTATCTCGTACTGCAGTAGATTATGGAGGACCTTTTATTACAAAGCAAGGACGTGGAAAACGACGGGAGAAAAGATACTTATGTCTTTTCACATGTGTGATGTCAAGGGCAGTACACCTGGAGATAGCCTATGGACTTGACACAGATTCATTTTACCGGATGGTGAGCAGAAGAGGCCTACCAAAAGAAGTCGTATCCGATAATGGGACTAATTTTATTGGAGGCAACAATGAACTCAAAGAGCTTGTTGGTTTACTGAACCATGGAAAAATTCAACAGTCTACAGCAAACCTTGGAGTCAAGTGGCACTTTAATCCACCACTTGCACCTCATTTTGGAGGGATACATGAGATAATGATAAAAGCTGCAAAGAGAGCTATCTATGCAGTGGTCGGATCAGCTGATGTTACAGATGAAGAACTCATGACAGCATTTGTAGGAGCCGAGGCGTTGATCAACTCCAGACCTTTAACTAACCAATCAGCAAACCCTAATGATGATGTTCCGTTGACACCGAACCATTTCTTGCATGGGCAGGTTGGGGGTCAGTTCGTACCAGAATCTGTAGACACCACGGAGTTCAATCCCAGGAAACGTTGGAAAAGAATACAGGAGCTTGTACGTCACTTCTGGCACCGATGGATGCGCGAGTGGTTACCAGGACTGAACGTGCGTAAAAAATGGACTCAGACTCACAGAGATCTACGTGAAGGTGACATTGTGCTTGTGATCGAACCTAATGTACCTAGGGGACATTGGCAACTAGGTCGCGTCTTGGACGTTCATTCCGGCAAAGATGGGCATGTGCGTAGTATAAATGTTAAATAAGACCCACACAGGACATCAGAACTTGTTTAAACAGCCTCTAGCAGTAAAGCTGTGAAGCATTTCGTGGACAGGACTGACGCAACTGAGCCATTATTTGCCCCCTTATAAAGACCTAAAAAAGCCATGGGAAGACAGAAGGGTTCCTTACAATGGGAGTGTATTGATTCTGTAAGATCCCTAACTATTCCAGAATGAGATCAACTTCCTTGGGGCTCAGAGAAGCTTATTCAATGCAGTGAGGGCTCAGTCAGGAGAGTAATTGAATAGTGGAATTTACATACTTTTCACTGACAATGTGGTAAGAAAATCTATTTTGAATTTTTTTAATGAAAATTGCAACTAAAAAAACAAACATTTGGTATTCAGGTTCAAGACAATCTTTAATTGTTGTGTTGAAGAAACAGTTTTAGTCTTAAAATTATATTCTTAATACTTATTGTTTTTCATAACATTTCTGACAATTGTGAACATCACTTCATATTGCCTGAAAGAATTAAATACAATTTTAAGGAATAAACTTAATAGATAACCGATTTTAGTTATTTTGTATAACCAATATGATATGAATTTCTATTTGGTTCATTCCTAAAAACAAATGTTTTTATATGTATATTATATTCTGAATTCGAGTAAGATTGTAATGTCCAATTATTTTGTTTTAGTAAATAACAGGACAACGTCGCGATGGAATGTTTCAACTGCATTAGGAGTACAAAGACAAATCGCTCAACAACAACCACTTGAAAGTCCAGATTGTTTGGCGATATGAGTTTTGAGAGGGTAAATCTAAATAAAATTGAAATAAATTCCATACACCTATTATTAAAGAAAGCAAGAATACTTGGTATTAAAATGTCGTGATAGAGCAGAAGAATCGAATGATATTAACAACAATTGCAGAAATAGCCAATGCGAGTTTAATTATTGTTTATGCTCAGCAATAACTAAATTTCAGACAGAAAAAAAATTGCAGATTTTGTCAATATTCACTACAATTTCATTATAGTTGGAAATGTATAAAATATGAAATGAAATCTTCCTGCTCACCTCGATTTTCTGAAAGGTTATTACTATGAAAAAAATTGTACGCTTGTTTTTAAAAGTAATTCATTCCTGTTACTAACACAGGATAAAAGGTGCACAGGTCACTTTAAAAAAAATCCTAATTTATAAGTCTGTAATTGAGAAAGAGGAAAATAGCCTCTTTTTGCTGATTAATTATAAATATAGACTATGATGATAAATACTTTGAATTAAAGGAATTACGTTTATCAGAAACTTCATTTTGAGCGTGTATTTGTTTGGTATTGTACAGAAGCGCAACAGACAAATTAGCTGGTCTCCAAGGAAAAGGACCCCAATTAAGAGTCCATCAAAAAAGAAGACTAGGAAGGGGGCTTGGTCCCATGCAGAACTGTGATCCCTGGTGGAATTTGTTGCTTTACATAAAGACATAAATGTACTGGTTGGAGGAAACTGGTGAGAAACATGACATTACTTTCAAATGTAAATTCACATGAATGTAATGCATTACAAAAAAATAAACAAAAATAAATTTACAGAATATGACAGACAGTTGACCTTTTCATTATTAAGATTTATAACATATTACACTCATAATTAACTCATGAATAAATATATAATATGCTTTCATAAAAATCCAACCAGGGCCACAATGCATAAGTTTAAGGTCAAGGTCACCATCGACCACAGTGATACTGTACAACCTAACCAAAAAATCAATATACCTATGTTAACTCTAATTGTAGTTGTAAACAATAACAAAAGTATATCGTAAAATAAATTTAAACTTCTTCATAACAAAAGCATATTAAACATCACTAGAAGAAGGATATGGAGATAACGAACAGGATTCAATCTCAAAGTCCATTAAACAATATACAAAATCAGAGCAGAGCAAACACGGACCTCCGAATCATCAAAGGTAGGATCAGGTGCCATGGAGGAGTGAGCATCTCCTGCCGACCGGTCACACCCGCCGTGTGCTCCAAAAAACAAACGAACCTTTCAGGGCTTTTTCTAATTCGGAATATGCGACCTTACAGCCTGTTGTTCCCACCATCTCATGTGGTTCAAAAAAGCCATTGATCATCAGCTTGAAGGCACAAGATTTCGTTTTTCCTTTAAAAGCGCCTTGTATATCACTTAACCAAGTGACTGGAACGAACAGCTTGTGTCCCTTCACCAGCTGTGTGTACCCAACAGGGACTGTTGCATTGTTGTCCAGAAATTTCTGCAATGATTATAGCTAAGATTTAGATTGTTCTTAAAAATATACCAAAAAACTGTGCCGATTCCTTATTTTGTCTTTGAAATCGCATAAAACTATATACATATATTGGAACATATTATCATAAATGCATTTTCTTATTTATTTAAGGTATAAAGATTACTTACATAGTGACACTTATTAACTTTTGTCCCCCTTTTCTGCATAGAGTGGTCTGAACTTGAATAAATGGAAACTTTCCCCTGCTCCTCTTCATGTCTCAGCAAGTCTTAAAAATAAAATAAAGTCTTTATAACACTACATTCTATCAGTAAAATTAGAAACTGAAATTTGCAGATACTTCATTATAACCAATAACAAAAATATTTTTAAATACAAAATTGTTTTAACTTAAAATTGTTAAACCTGCTACAAAAAAAAATTAACCTAGCTCAGATTTTAATCTGCTGGCCTCAGTCCTCCAGAAATCTAAATCTCGTTCGATTTGAGTTGGTCTGCAAAGGACTGAAGGCTTTTGAAGTTTTGTTCCTTTAACTCGCAACTCCCACATTGTACGATGTTATCTAATGGGTGGGGAGAATTCGAGGTAAATCAAGAAAAGTTTAGTAATTGGTTTGAGGTACTACTTGAGTCAGAAGAAGGTGGAGTAAGCTGAGATTGAAAAGAAGAAACTGTGCTAGGAGGGAATGAGGGGAGGTTTTGGTAGGTAGACATTGGTATGTTGTCCGAATTAGAAGGAAATGAGGATTGGTGTTGAAAAGAAGATGATGTTGCCCAATTAGTGCCAGCGTTGGAGCTGGGCAATGGAGGAGGCAGAGGAGCAGTAGATACAGGTGGTTTGTCAGAAGGAATTGAAGGTGGGGTTGGGTATACATGCATGCATGCCATGTTGAAGGGATGAGCCGATGGTGGTTGATAAGTAAAGGGTGTTTTAGTAAGTGGCAGTGTGGATGGATAAATAGGCAGTGGTGTCATGTTAGGGGGAAATGCATATGGTGTTGGACGAGTTGAAAGAGGAGTCATGCTGGGGGAACATTCGAGTGTGGATTGGTGAGTAGACAAAGGTGTTGTGTTAAGGGAAATTGTGGACGGATGGGTTAACAGAGGGATTGTGTTATGAGGAAATGTGGTTGTGGATGGAAGGGTAGACAGGGAAGTCAAGCTGGGACAGTAGACAGGGGTGTATTAGTTGAACTAGAACCCACCTCATTAATTTCATTCCTCATTCGATTTGAAGAGCTCTTTAGCATTTTCACTGCTGTTTCTGCCTTCTTCTGAGTTTCTTTTTTCTGTCATCTCTAAGTGATAAATATATAAATCAAAACACAAACAGATAATGAACGTTGAATGCACATACATGTAGATTTATTTTGCTGACTGCTTTTAACCAAACAGTTGTCATCAGAACCCTTTATATCAAATTATTCAAACTACTGTACTTGCAATTTCTTTAAATAAAAAAACCTGTAGCTTTAATTTTCTTGACACTCTATAACAATTAAATGTTTGTGAAATGCAGAGCAACAGAGCAGAATTGTAATTTTCACCTTTTTTCGTTTGTCTTCGGCCTTCCTTTTTCCTGGATTCTTTTTTTCTGACGCTTTGTATTTCAAGCACGTTTCTTTGTCCTCTGAAATGACTCAAACCCTCCATACAGCAGAGCAGGTGTCGCCAACCTTGAATGTACGCTCTTCATCCGTGTTTCCATCCTCATCCTCTATATCATCTGTTGATATGGGGTCACTTAGTTGGTTGGCCATGCTAAATTGGACAACATAGCTAACTAAAATTGAAAACAATACATTACACAGAAATAAAAAAACAAAACATGCATGAAACACATGTAAAATTCGAAAATAAAAAGATTCATTATTAAGCTTGATCCGCTTGACAACAATAAAGATCGACCTATGGTGCACCAGCAGACACTATTTTGAGAAATACTCAATAAAATTAAAAAGGGCAAGACTCTATGATTATGACAAGGTTAAGGACTAGCTTATTAGTAGTGGGACAATCCACGGGTGCACTGATACATCACAGTATTCACTTTGACGATTTACGGATCGATTTTTCTTTTTATTTAGTATCATTATACCTACCACACTTTTTTTATTTCCAAAAATGTCTTGGGCTTTAGAATTCAAAATTTTTAGTCTTTATCATCAAGACGTATAAACAAACATAACAATTAAAACATTAAAATTTCTCAGTTTTGCACATAGATTTTCAAATAAGACCAGGAAAATTATCTTGTACTTTATTACGATACAATGTTTCAGGAGACCTATGTTCAATACATGCAATCAATGTATTGGTGTATTGTTAACCTCTTAAAATAATACATGTATACATAATTACATTTGTTAGATGTGTGGTTTACATCCAAGCAGGTACTTACTTTCCTGTTATTTTGTGAACAAGTTTCAGTCTGAATTTGAAATCAAGTACTTTCCAATTTTTTTTAGCAGTCCCCACACCAGAAAAGAAAAAGAAACTTGACAATCTTGGAAGAGTCCGGCCCAATTATTATTACCAGCTACAGACTATCAACCAACTTTTCAATTAAACACAGATTTTGAGAAACATGAGGACTTTCCTTCCAACTAACAATTGCCCATAAGGAAAGAGTTTTATGAAATTGTTTCAGAATTAATGGAGAGCAGTGTTGTGTTTCATTTGATTCAAGATAATGAGAGTCAGGTTATTGAAGACAAAGATGAAGATCCATTAATAGGACAAGAAGTAGAAACTCTGGCCAATGACCCTGAAGAAATTCTTCCAAAAGATTCCCCAATTTACCCAGGTCATTTTATGAGTGTACATCATAGTATGGTATTAATTCTTCTTTCTGCTATGTGCCATTCTATCACTGGAGCTCACCTGGCAGATACACTTGGTCTTGTAAGCCTACACTGCTTACATTCACATCCAGGTCTAATGAGCATTAATGCTTTTAAAAGGTATTTTGCAGATATGCATTCTCTAATAGTAAAAAAATGTTTTTGTAAGCAGTGCACGACAAGTGTGAAAGAAAATAATACTACTTGTCCATCTAAAGACTGTGGAATACAATTAGGAGTTAAAAACAAAAAACAAAAACAGACTATTTCATACAATTACCATTGGAAGAACAGTTAAAGAAAAGATTTTTTATTCATGACCTATTCTTCATGATACAGGGTGATCCAAAATATCTTATACCATTTCAAGTGATAATAATTCTTTAAAATATTGTTAAACTCTTTATTTAAATATTTCAAATTTTAACATAGGTTATAACATTTTATACAATACATGCCGCAGATTGTGAATTTTATGGCCCTAGGGTCAAGGGTTCTGGTGTTAGGGCGGGGCTCTTTTGATTATATAGTGAAAATACACGAATTCTTTGAAAATCTTCTTCTCTGCTCCTAGGTATTAAATAAATGTGCTAAGTACATAGATATGATGAGCAAGAGTGCCTCTTCTAAAACTGTGAATTTTATGGACCCAGGACCAGGGCTCCTGGTGTTAGGGCGGGGCTCTATTGATTATATAGTTTAAAAAAAACATTAAATCTTTGCATATTTTCTTCTCAGCTTCTGGGTATTAAGCATATGAACTACCTATATAGTTTTGAGCAAGGGCCCTAATCTTCCAGAATTGTGAATTTCAAGGCCCCATGGTCAGTAGTACCATGGGGGGGCTGTACTTAGGGGACGACCATTTGATCCTGAGGGGGGGGGGGCTGGCAAATTTTTTTGAGACGGATTATTTATTTTCATGCCTGTAGAGGACAGATTATTTATTTTCAAGATTATCAAGGACAGATTATTTATTTTCTTCTATGTCTTTCCGTACCTTGATCATGCAATTGATTCTAAAAGACTAATCATTTATATACCATATTCGGATACAGGATTTTGGGAGGGAACAGGTATAACTTTGTTTAGGCAAGAAGTCTGGGGCCGCCGTAAGTGCCCCAGTGGGTCCTGGGCGAAACCCTGTTGGAGGCCAAGGGAGTACACCCCCACCCCGAAGCTCTTGGGGTTTCGTGTATTTTAAGAGTAAAACCAAGCACTATTATAGTGGTATTGGTTATTATGAACCAAAGTATGATATAACTAGGAGACTTATTGTTCACCTTTTTAAATTTCTTATAGTTTTATATTTTACTCTCTTATTTAATTTTAAGGGAAATGGCTTAAAAAAAGAAAATGAAAATTTAAAAAAAAAATTTCAAATGACCCCATGCCTCTACGGCTTTTAGTTTTATAGTTATCAGTTTAAATATTAAGTGCAAAGAAGTTAAAGGGCAATAACTCATATAAAGGGTCATTAGATCATTAAGTACTTATACAGTGAAGGTGTGTCTAAAGACCCTTAAGACATTAGTGAAGGTTTCATGCCTCTACGGTCTACGGTTTTGAAGTAGTAGCGATAACAATGTTTTTCGCAAAAGGGGCAATAACTTTTGATAGGATCAATCTTGGGGAACAAGATCAAAATCTTTGAAATAGTTTAAGAGTACATATTAATGATGCAAAGACTGATTGCATATGTTAAAAGACAAAAGAGATATAAAAAGAGTTTAATTTCTCATTTTTGGAATGACCTTGACCTTTGACAAAATATTCAAGGTCAAAGGTCAAGGGTCACAATGCAATTGACCCCATGCTTCTACCATTTATAGTTTTCAAGATACAAGGTTTAATAGTAAGTATAAAGTAGTTAAAGGGCAATAACTCATATAAGGGGTCATCAGATTCTTATGCACTTATATAGTGAAGTTAGGTCTAAAGACCCTTAAGACATTAGTGAAAGTTTGGTGTCTCTAGGGTCTACAGTTTCGGAGGAGTAGCGATAACAAGGTTTTTCGCACAAGGGGCAATAACTTTTCAAAGGTTTAATCTTATGGGACAAGAATGAAATCTTTGAAACAGTTTTAAGAGTACTTATTATTGATGCATAGACATTAAATATATGTTGAAAGACAAAAGAGATATAAAAAGAGTTTAATTTCTCATTTTTGGAATGACCTTGACCTTTGACCTTTTCATGAATTTGAAGGTCAAAGGTCAATGAATCTTATGCAGTTGGTCCCATGTCTCTACTACTTGTTGTTTTGAAAATTTTCAATTATTCATGAAATTCAACAACTTTCAGGGGCAGTAACTTATTGAAGGGGTCAACGAATACTTTTGCAAGATCAATGTCACATGTACTCAGTAAGTCAAAGACATTAGAGAAGGTTTCGCATCTCTACGGTTAAGAATTTCGGAGGAGTAGTGATAACAAGGTTTTTCGTACAAAGGGCAAGAACTCCGAAGGCGGTCATACATCATACTCGTTGGGTAGTTTTTCGAAATAACTTTTGACATCCAGTATTATGAACTAAAAAGTTTTTCATTAAGTCTTTTGGTTCAAAAGGCCATAACAGAAAAATAATAATAAACTAGGAGACTTATTGTTCACAGAACAATAAGAGGTCTTTCCACCTTCTTTGAACTCTGTTTTATATCTGACTCCTTAAAAATTAAATTCCATGAAAAAGAAACCAAAACTCTCTTAAAGTATGAAAAAATGAAAATTTAAAAAAAAAAAGAATGACCTTGACCTTTGACCTTGAAAAAATATTCAAGGTCAAAGGTCAAGGGTCACAATGCAATTGACCCCATGCTTCTACCACTTATAGTTTTCAAGTTATAAGGTTTAATAGTAAGTACAAAGAAGTTAAAGGGCATTAACTCATTTAAGGGGTCATCAGATTCTTTTGCACTTATACAATGAAGTTAGGTCTAAAGACCCTTAAGACATTAGTGAAGGTTTGGTGTCTGTAGGGTCTACAGTTTCGGAGGAGTAGCGATAACAAGGTTTTTCGCACAAGGGGCAATAACTTTTAAAAGGTTTAATCTTAGGGGACAAGAATGAAATCTTTGAAACAGTTTTAAGAGTACATATCACTGATGGATAGACATTAAGTATATGTTGAAAGACAAAAGAGATACAAAAAGAGCTAATTTTCTCATTTTTGGAATGACCTTGACCTTTGACCTTTACATGAATTTTAAGGTCAAAGGTCAATAAATCTTATGCAGTTGGTCCCATGTCTCTAGGACTTCTTGTTTTGAAAATTTTTAATTATTTGTAAAATTCAAAAACTTTCAGGGGCAATAACTCTTTGAACGGGTCAATGAATACTTTCGCAATGAATCATTGGAGTGTCTACTAAATTAGTCGAAGACAATAGTGAAGGTTTTATTTCTCTACGGTTCATGGTTTCGGAGGAGTAGCGATAACAAGCTTTCTTGCGAAAGGGGTAATAACTCCGAAAGGGATCAAAGTTCATATACGCAGGGTCAACTGCGAAAATCTTTTATGAAGTACATTCTTATGGACTAAAAATCTTTTCGATAAATCTTGAAACTCAAAATCACACGGCGGAAAAATAATAAAAAATAATAACTAGGAGACTTATTGTTCACAGAACAATAAGAGGTCTTTCCACCTTTTTTGAATTTCAAATTTGTTTCATATCTGACTCCTAAAAATAACATTCCATGAAAAAGAAAGCAAATCTCTCTTAAACCATAGAAAAAAAATGAAAATGAAAAAAAATGACCTTGACCTTTGACCTTGAAAAAATATTCAAGGTCAAAGGTCAAGGGTCACAGTGCAATTGACCCCATGTTTCTATGACTTATAGTTTTCAAGTTATAAGGTTTAATAATAAGTACAAAGAAGTTAAAGGGCAATAACTCATATAAGGGGTCATAAGATGCTTTTGCACTTTTACATTGAAGTTAGGCCTAAAAACCCTGAGGACATTATTGAAGGTTTGGTGTCTCTACGGTCTACGGTTTCGGAGGAGTAGCGATAACAAGGTTTTTCGCACAAGGGGAAATAACTTTTCAAGGGGTTAATGTTAGGGGACAAGAAGGAAATCTTTGAAACAGTTTTAAGAGTACATACTGATGATGTATAGACATTAAGTATATGTTAAAAGACAAAAGAGATACAAAAAGAGCTAAATTTCTCATTTTTGGAATGACCTTGACCTTTACATGAATTTGAAGGTCAAAGGTCAATAAATCTTATGCAATTAGTTCCATATCTCTACGACTTCTGGTTTTGAAAATTTTTAATTATTTGTAAAATTCAAAAAGTTTCAGGGGCAATAACTCTTTGAACGGGTCAATGAATACTTTCGCAATAAATCATTGGAGTATCTACTAAATTAGTCGAAGACAATAGTGAAGGTTTCATTTCTCTACGGTTTATGGTTTCGGAGTAGTAGCGATAACAAGCTTTCTTGCGAAAGGGGTAATAACTCCGAAAGGGATCAAAGTTCATATACGCAGGGTCAACTGCGAAAATCTTTTATGAAGTACATTCTTATGGATTAAAAATCTTTTCGATAAATCTTGAAACTCAAAATCACACGGCGGAAAAATAATAAAAAATAATAATAAAAAAAAGAAACAGAAGAAAATCAATAGGTCTTTCCACAGAAAGGTGGAAAGACCTAACAAGCATTTCAAGAGGTCTTTCCACAGAAAGGTGGAAAGACCTAATTAATACTGGTCATACCGTACTTTGAATGAAGTAAATTAAGGGAGCAAAGCCACCTGAAGTTTTTGGGTTTTTCAATATGTATATTAGTAAAACTTTTGTAGGAATTGGTTAGATGTGTACCAAAGTTTGACATTATTAAGTCATATTTTACTTTGAATGAAAAGGGCCCAGGGGCGAAGCCCCCTGAAGCTCTTGGGTTTTTGTGTATTTTAAGAGTAAAACTAGGCACAAAAATATTGGTATTTTCCCAAAGTATGGCATTATTATTATTATTCATATCATACTTTGAAATTTTAAGGGATGGCCTGGGGTCGTACACATGTACGTCCCCCTTAAATCCGCCAGTGTATATTTTGTATTATAATTTATCTGGAAAGTTATTCGACAAGAAAATTTATCTTTTGTGGTGTATAAGAATTGGTTTGTATTTAAAGTTATTCATCACACCTACTAAGTACACATTGTCATGTTGATAAACTGTCTTAAGTATCAAGTCAGGTAATCTGATTTTAAATACTATTTGGTTCTAAAATGGCGAGCGAAGCGAGCCAAAATTTTTTTTTGAAATTAAGACTTTTGAGATTAAATTACACGTAAATAAAAAAGGTATTTTTACAATATTTAATTATCAGAAGTCAAGGTCAGATTATTTATTTTCCCTGTAGTGGAGGACAGATTATTATTTTCAACATTTTCAGGGACATATTATTTATTTCCAAAATCTGCCAGCCCCCCCCCCCATCAGAATCAAATGGTCGTCCCCTTATATACTGAAAAAATAATGAATTGTTTGAAATCTGCGTATTAATCAAATACTTTTGAAAAGCAAGGATGCCTTTTCAAGAATTGTGCAATGTGTGGATCTAGGCCTAAGATTCAAGGGTTCATGTGTGGTAGCGGCACTACTGATTATTGCTGAATATTATTGATTTGTTGAAATGCATTTTTTGTTCCCCCACCCTGCCTATGGGTAATAAGTAACCAAACCAAGCAACTGCTAAGTGTACTAAGTGTATAGTTATGATGATCAAAATTGTAATTGCTATAGCATCTGGCTTAAAACATGGATCAAATTCAATCACTGGAAAGTTGTTGCATAATGCTCAGGTGACCTATAAGGCCCATGGGCCTCTTGTTTTATTTAGAATGATAGGATTAGCAGTTTAAAATGATGTATTAATGAAATATGTAGAACGATTATTGACAAAGTTATTGAAAGTCAAAGTTGTATCAGATATTTTGAATCACCCTGTATTTTATCTGGGAAATACTTTTTGCATTTTGCTTGTTTCGTTGAAGGTAATTTCTTTTATTGTGTTCAGATAGTGTAACTTCTACAGAGATAAAGAAGAGCTCTAAGCTATTGTCATAGTGTGTGCACTTGTTTCCTTCCTTGTACGAGGA
Organism: Saccostrea glomerata; assembly: GCA_003671525.1. NCBI lineage: Eukaryota > Metazoa > Mollusca > Bivalvia > Ostreida > Ostreidae > Saccostrea > Saccostrea glomerata. The sequence goes on from PRKT01000143.1 coordinate 960,141, forward strand.
AAGATACCTTACTTTAAATATGCATTCACTACTGCATTTACCACAATGTGTGACACAATTAGGACCTCATTGGGTCTGTTCGTGTTTTCTATTTGATTTGATGTGGTTTAAATGTTCTTTAGAATATGTCAAGTATGATTGAAGAATTTGATGATCAGAGACTTCTAGAATTTGCAAACAAACTAAGTCATAAACGCCATTGTATTAAATCTGTATTAGGAACATATCATCAGTATCTTTTCCTATTGGCATGAGTAAAACTGTTTCTTGACAGATAATATGTATAGCAAAAATTTTTAAGAATGCAAATTTTAACGCTAAAGCTATTAACATATAAAAGAATATCACTTAGAGGAAGAATAATACATTCTATGGAATACACCAAGGTTTATATGAGAAATACATAAACTGTAAGTTATTTTGACACGGTAGATAAAAGAATACACTTTGGTCATATAGAGAGTTATGTATTTGCAAAAGCTTGCGATTGCATTGAAGACTTGTGTCTATGTAATTCAGTATTGTTAGCCATTGTTCATGAATTAAAATGTAAAGAAAAATCTATTACTGAAAACAACTTCTTTCAGGCTGATGTATCACATATCAAATTGGCAATGAAAACAGATATTATTCAAGTAGTAAATGTATCAAAAATTTTGAACATTCTTGTATATATGAGTTTGACAGACAAATTTAACAAAGAGAAAGTTTTTCTCTGCAATTTTCCAAATGTTGTAGAATCTGACCGAAATCGCACAGTGTTCATGCATTTTATGTATAATGGTGTATTTGTACAAAATTCTGTTTATGAAACCTATCAAGGGTTCTAAATTCTTAAATTTTTAAAATTGATGTGTCCATTTCACAACTTAGTTTCATAGAGCAGGATGAATGTTATCAAAATATTAGTTTAGAAGCACATTATGAATGTTTTGTGACAGTTTATTTGATATGGATGAATAAAGTCTCTACTTCTCATGAGGATATATCATAATTTTTATATGTCTTTCTGTTTTGAATTTGCTTTTACATATTCAGATATATTACTGTCTTGTTTTTTTATGGATTTTATTTAGTGTTCATATTAAAGATCTGATGCTAGTTCAACAAATATGATACTACATAAGCTGTGTCTGAAATTTTGCGATTCAGATTTCTTTTATGCATTGACAGACATATAAGCTTGAATACTTATACATGTATATCTCTTCAATTGAAAAATGTGTAAGTTTCCCTACATTGAAATTTCAGCTTTTGATAAAAGTGATTTGCTTGAGATGAGCTGATGCTCAAACTTATTTGTTTTATCATAGTAGGCTTGGAGCTATAAGATCAGCCTTGTATAATGTGTATTTAATAAATAAAGGTGGTATGGGACACTTTGAGAAAAATACATTACAATGAAAATCTTCAAATTTTACAATATTTTTAAAATTCTTGAAAAGGTAAAATTTATAACATTCTCAGCGGGTTTCGAATTCATGACTTGCAGATCCATAGGTAACAGTTAGACCTATTGCGCCACGCTGTTAAGCATCAAGAATGAGAAGGATAAAAATATACATGTAATATAGTTAACTTTATTGTTTATTTCGATAGAAAGTATGTGCCAATATGGAGGTGTCCCATGCTCCTTGAGAGGCATAATTTATTGTTGCCTTCTATAATGTTTGAAAAAATTTTCCTCAACCAAACAGATTGCATGTGACAATAAACTAACTCCTTCCCCAACAAAAAAAATGGGGAGGGTTACATCTTGCAGCTAATTCTGTAAGAAAATGAGGGGGAATTATGATAAAATTGTTTACTAATCAGCTGCTTATTGTTTGAACATATTTTATTGTATAATTTATACAATGGGATTGGTAACAAGTTCTTGCAACTTAAAAAACATCTCCCTATTATTGCATGACATAACTACTTTTTAACGAGTAAATATTCTGAGTGCACTGTGCACCAAGGGAATGCACAACATGCTGCAACAACGTACCAGGGCAGGGGCGATATATTGTAAATATGTCCACAATGGATTTTCTCAGTTTTTAGTATCCGCAGTGAGTGAGGACAGATCTAGAGAGACCAAAGTCCCAATAAGCTGTAACTCTCACTTCGTTACCATTGAGATAACATACTATTTGAAGGGGAGATATCGTTAAAAATGCAAGAAATATGCATTCTAGCATAATAAAATGTGCGTGGCATCAGTGGATTCGTTCGTTCCCACAAAGTAGGATCCTGAAGTCTGTACTCTCAATTACGGCGAAACTAGACAGAGATTTCTACAACCCGATATTCTGAGACATCTTCATGCATGACAGTTTGGAAAAGAGAAAACATAGGCTCGTGCAGGATCGGAATGAACACAGATATTGCATCGATGATATCCTGCATGGACTTTGCAACAAATAATCCAAAGGAACCACTACTACAAGACTAACACCCATCCCAAATTGACTGTTGTAACTAGAAGGAACTGATTTATTTACTTTGAAAATGATGACTATTTGGTCATAGTAGATCATTCCTCCATCAATCAGCATTTGCCCGACTGTTGGTTTCCCATTTGAAGTGATCAGCGATAACGGACCACGATTTCATCATCTCTTTATGAATGTTTTCTCTGCTACATGCTTCATAACGCTTACACTGTGCCTATTTTGACGTCACCTTTTATTAGTTACGTAATACATTGACCGTTTACTGGCTTTAAATTTAATCAACCTTCTTCATGTGAAAGACTTCAACCAATCGCAAGCAAGGATATCGTCGAAAAATCAAGAAAAAGTAAAATTATTAAAAAGCTAAAGCCACGAACCATCGAAATACGCCATAACTTAATCTATATTATCAAGTTTTAATTATTTTCATATTCTCATTTCCATGTTATTTCATATTATTTCAGTTGGGAAAATGAATGTCGGAACTTGTTTGTACATTTACGGAATATCATCTTTAGCTATTGTTACACAATGCAACAATGATCAACAAACCTTCCTCAAATTAAACCATCAAAAATGAAACGTTTTTGTCGGGTACATTATCTCAACGACGTAACTAATAAACATTTTTATACATATGTGTGCAATATATAGTTATTAAATCAAATTGGGAAAATCGTGGATTGTAAAACATTTACAGATCTGATTGTCAAAGCCAACGGCCAGGCCTACAGATTGGCAATGATCATAGAAGCTATATCCAAAGCTCAAAATGTCCTTGAGGTTTCGTGATATTGGTGAGGCGAACCCTGATATGATTAATGAGGAATCTAAACACTGAATGAGTATTTGGGGGAAAAGACCCAGAACAAGACTATTAGTCCTCCACCAAACAGAGCATTGCTTTAAATGCCCACTTCCTGAATCAGAAGAAAATTCTTGCTAGATAAAGCGAGGAAAACAACAGTAAATCTGAGTTGCTGAACGCAAATCATTCTCTGGCCCTGTCAAGCTTTTTTTGTCTGCCTTTCTTCAGCATGCTCCTTCTGAGCCAGCTGTTGATGAACTATTTAAGTATAGATATCGCGATACGGGATAGTCTTTTATAGAGGCTATTAGGGATGATTTGAAATCTAGGATTACTGTTAGGGCCATGCTTTGATTTTGTCAGCCTTGAGTAGGCTTTTAGAGCCTCAGACAGTCGCTGATAGGACTTCCCCTTCTGAGGACATCTTTCTGTTTGTAAGGTAGCCAAGGTGGGGGATTATGTAGAGTTTTGAAGGTCGAGTCATGGAAGGGTCTAGTTGGTAGACATTTGTCAAGTAGCATTGAGAGGTACAGAAATGTTTCTCATTGAGGCACCTGCTGTTAAGCGCTTACTCACTGCTCCTGTCAGCAAAGCAGACTGTGATCGAGGTTTTAGCAAGCTTATCCTTAGCAAGCAGCTCCTTATCGAGACTGATGTAAGAAAGTCACTTAAAATCTCAACACTGGAAAACCTAATGAGACTTTCAATCTCCTCAACTAGATTAAGGACCGTTAAAGGTAGGTCAGTCTATGCAAAGCTTCGGGAGATCGATTATGACGTCACGTTGAAACTGCACAAATGAATATCGGCGAATAAATAATTATTTTCTTTTCATTTTCATTCACTTCAAACTAGGATGAAGTTAGCAGACAAAAACAGACAGACATGACAAAAACAATATGTGCCCTCGATCTATCGAGCCGGTTGCTTAAAAACTTGTATGACTTCCTGGCCCATTGGAAAAAAAAATTATCTTATCTTCTAACACAACAAAGTTAGGCACTGTCACTTTCCCTCTCCCGGGTCTCCTCTTCCCTTCTTTTCTTGTTTGCTCTTTTTTTCTCGCCCCCATCTCTGTCTTTAGCATATCTCAGCCATTCTTTAATTGTTGTTTCTATTTCTTTTTTTTTCTATATACATTTACATTAAATCCGTCTTGGGCCCCCGGAACAGTAAGGGTTATCTCTCCTATTTTTACTCCAACACTATTTATAAACACCTTAGACGTATCATCAGTAATCATAAAGCAGTTGTTCCCAAATTAAATAAGTAAAATCAATGGAGAGCGAAATCTTACTGGCAAATGTTTAATCTCACGGACAAATCTGATCATAAATACTGAGAGACGACGATAAGGGTAAACAGGTCTGAATAAATAAGACTGGATAATTTCATTAGAAGATTTGATTTGCATTAACTTTGACAACTCAGATGGAATAGATGTTATCGTCTCCTTCGTTGTCTTGAATTCATATCCCCCAACATTTAGTTGCACCATGTTCTTCTGCATTGTTTCCAATTGTTTAATTACACTCGACTCCTCTTCTTCTTTGTGTAATTGGGATCCGGGTTAGAATAGGTCCTCAGTACCCCTTGCTTGTCGTAAAAGGCGACTACATGGGGCGGTCCTTCGGATGAGGCCGTATAAGCCGAGGCCCCGTGTCACAGCAGGTGTGGCACGATAAAGATTCTTCCCTGCTAAAAGGCCGTAAGTGCCGAGCGTAGGCCTAAATTTGCAGCCCTTCACCGGCAATGGTGACGTCTCCATATTAGTGAAATATTCTGGAGAGGAACGTTAACCAGTATACAATCCATCAATCAATCATTTGACACTTCACTATTTTTGTACTTAATAGTTTTTGTCATTGTGTGTCACTGTCACTACATGGTCATCATCACGCTGTTCGTCTCTGATTTCGTCCTCCTCTTCTAATTCTTCGCTTGATATTTCAATAAGATCGCTTTCACAATATTCCATAGTGTCACTGTCTCACTGTGTCCTCTTGCACTTCCATACTGAAATCTTCATCATCACTGGATACGTCACAATAGTCTGTATGTTTAACAATTCTGTCATTGTAATCCTTAAAATAAAATTTACAAATCCAAATCACTCAAATCACAAATTAATTGTTAAGAATAGTCTTCATGTCTGGCATTAACATTAACATGTCTCTTCAAATTATCAATCCGGTTGAAACTATACTTGTTACTTTTTTAATGTTGCATATTTTGCAGATGATAAAGGTAAAAAAAATCTGTGAAAAAGTAAGAGAAATTCCGGTAGATTAATCGTCAAAAATGTTTAAGAATTTGCATGGGAGAGTCTATATTCTGACTACGAGCACCAAATGTTTTGAGGACAGGATCAGCAAGGATATCAGATTGATTGATTGTATATTTTTTAACGTCCCTCGCGAGTTTTTCACTCATATAAAGACGTCACCATATGCTGGTGAAGGGCTTCAAATTTTGACCTTTACTCGGCACTCAGGGCCATTGAGCAGTGAGGGATCTTTATCGTGCCAACGCCTGCCGCTTACACGGGGGCCTCGGCTTTTAAGGTCTCATCCAAAGGACCCGCAACTTTCACTTAAAAGTGCCGAGCGCAAGGCGAAGGAACAGTTGCTACCCATTTTTTATCGACTTAGGTCAGTCGCGGTCGAGATTCGAACTCACGACCCCCCGATCATGGAGCGAGCGCTCTACCGACTGAGCTACCGTGAACGGTGCAAGGATATCAGATGTTCCATTAAAAGTTATTTCTGTGCGTATACTGTGTCTTATATGAGCAAGTCGTAAATGAAAAGGAGTAACACCACTCCTTACCGCCTTTGATACAGCAGGTACAGTTAAGCACTTGTTTTAATAATTATGTGTATTTTTCAAATCTTGAAAACCCACATGAAAAAGATCCTCGTCTTTATCCTTCTTTTCCAAATTTTCTGTAAATAATTCATTCAAGACACGAACATCCTTGGCATCAAGTCTTTTGCAGTTGGCCAGTTTATCCACTAGGTGTATAGGTAACTATAATTATATTTTGGCCTAAGAAGGAACACAAAACAACACCTTTAACAAAATTACAACAAATAAATGCATTTCCTGACTGTAATAAAATTCATACAAATGTAATTTCTATTTGAGAGATGGCTACAGGGACAAAAAACTATGTGGTGAGTCCACACCACAGTGAGGTTAAAAAGGACTACCCCTTGGAGTGTCCTTCAAGGATCCAAGTAGCTACTGGAAAATTACCTTGAGAGAAATTATCACGCTAAAGAACTCCTTACTATTTCAGTAAGTATGGATTTTCTCAATCTGTGATATATCCTACCACTCAATTCTTTTCATGCCTTCTCAAACAGTGGCTAAAAAACGAAAAGTTCATTATAATTTTTTTTTTTTTTTTTTTTTCAAGAAATGTATCCAATATCTGCAATGAAAACACTCGGTTAAGCACTGAATTCAAGGATTCAAAGGTAAAAGGATGCTTAAAAGTGAAAAATATTTAATCACTTATCTACTACTTATTAGTTCTAAAAAATACATGCTAATATAATCTTTTTGCTTCGTACAAGCTGCCATTTTCCAAACAACTACGAGAATTGTTAGGGAGGATTTGATTTTGGCATTATAGTGAGGGCGTTGGTATCCCTTAAATTGAATATCGCTGAAAATTAATTGCGTTCAATTTGTAATATGTTTAATGATCATTTTGAAGTTGCTAAATTATATTACGCTAAAAATTAAAATACCTAGATTTGTGTCTCGCTAAATTAAATTATACTTATCTCAGGTCTCCAAGAATAAATTTACATTAAGTTACAAATATTCAGAAATCAATACACTTAAGGGTACTTACCACAAACAAAAAATGGATGCACGGCTTGATATATATTTTTTGACTGATTTCTATTTAAAATGACATAAATAATAAATCCCTGAATTAAAAAGAAATAGTAGGTTTTCCTTGGTGCTTAGATACGAGTTTTTTGTTTTGCCTTCTATATAATTCCATACAAAATTTTGCACCAATTTTTAATCTTATGACAAAATCTAATATATTCTCCCACTCTACTTGGTAAACATTATTCAGGTTACCAATTTAAATGTAAATCTACGAGAAATAATGCTGATTTCTGAAAAAAGTTTGTTTGCGTTATTTATCCTTAACAGTAAAAGAGTTCCCACTGCAGACAGATATTGCCATATTTTTTTTTAATGTAAAATATCTTTATAATTCTTTTTCACACTTTGGGAGTTATAGATTTTATTTATTCTTGTTTTTCAAAGTGCATTCACCTCTTCACATGATGCTGCAGCCATACCCCCCGCAGTAATTCTCCTTCCACCCCTGCAACAACTGAAGCAGCTGCATTGTCCTCCGATATTCATGTCACCCCTTTGATGAGAGATGAAACTGCAGTGACAATTCCTGCTTTGATCTACACCACCCCTGTGATAAGTGAAGCCACTGACACCCCCACATTTACTCATCCAACACCCACTTCTACTACTCAGCATTCATTTCCAGAAGTTTTGAATGATGCTGAAAGACTGTCAGTTCCTGAAGATCTCATCCATCCAACACCAATTCTACAAGAAACATCAGAGGTGGGATCAGGTGCCATGGAGGAGTGAGCATCCCCTGTTAACCTGTCACACCCGCCGTGTGCTCCTTGTCATGATCAGGAAATAACGGAAAAAATCCGTCGTCAATTCAGTGTATAAACAATGGACTAACAATTGGTATAAAAAAGTAAGTCAGCATTTGACTCAGTGATAAATTGTACTTGCTGACAAGGTCATTGTACCGACCGTAGAACTTACGAAATGATGACTTTAAACGAAACTGCTGATATTCATGTTTCATCAACTTGCTTGTCAATAATTTACCTCGTTTTAGAAAATTGTTCATACGTAGAGCATGCTCTTGCATATCGAATCAACTGAGATATATACTCCGTATGCAGGTGAAGAAGGTATATTGCTGCATAAGTAAGGGAAGCTGACGATAGAAAACTAAAGTCATCACGTTTATCATTTAGCTTGGTTGTTAGATTACCATTAGTGTCTTTTTCAAAAAAATAAAATCCAAGTATGAAACAGATGAGTCGGACTCTGTGGTATCTTTTATCTCAAGCTCGACGTAGGAATGGAAATTATCATTATTAATTGACAATACGTTGATATATCTGAATGTCGAGTTGAAGGCCACAGCAAGTGTTTTCGTCTTTTTACGCATAAGATTTTGCAAAAATTCTGCTTCATATAAATATAAAAATAAGTCTGCTAATAACAGAGCGCAATTTGTACCCATGGGAATTCCAAAAGATTGTTTGAATACCTGGTCTCCAGAAACCACATAGATATATTGTCAATCAGAAACTCAAGCATCTTCTTGATGTCAACTTTAGAGTACTGAATCTGTTTTAACAAATTATTTTTGCAAATGACCAATGACGAGGTAAGTACATTTACGAGTTCCATTTTAATTGAAGAAGCAGCTATCAATGATACCAAAAAGCCTGGATTTTAATTTATCGTCGGAAATTGTAAACGTTGTGATTTGTGTGCATCTATAGCCCTTTTCACAAAAATTCGTACGATTAATTTTAAGATTTTAAAGCTCTACTGACATCATAAAAAAGCCGAGAGTGTAAACAAATAGCCACCATATTTCATCGATAGACGCCATATTAGTTCGTGTTCTATTGTTACTTTCTAACTATGTATACACCCAAATCATCGTCACGCGCCAATTCATTTGCCCAGTGACCAAATACACCGTGTACCTCGAAGTGCCGGTGACTGTAAATAGCGGTAACAAACCTATCGCGAATTTTGCAATAGGTAAAGTTGCAAAAAGACCAGAACACATCGTTATAGCATCCAATATAAGAGAGTTGCAGTAAATATGTGCACAAAACACACAAGCACAACAAATAAGAGTGCTCACTTCCGAACGTGACCGACACCGCATGGTCATGCATGCAAACTCTAGGTCAATGAAACGTTTGTTTACAGTCAAGCGTTTCAAAGCATTGATCGGGGAGCAGTTATTATTTGTAAAATGAAAGAAGAAATCCAATATTTGCATGAAAAACGTACTTGTTAATAAACTTCACAAGGAAACGAGGTATAATTCCCCATATTTAAAAAAAACTTATTCCTGGATTGCATATGAACAGTTAAAACATAAAGGGGTTAGGCCTGTAGACCTGAAAAAGGGGGGGGGGTATAGGGGTATACATTCTCATTGATGGCTAAAAATGCAGCCATTTAAATGATTTTACCAGGGTTTAATATTTTTTCAATTAATAATTTTGATACTATAACCATTCCTTTCTTTATTTCTACTCTGGAATGCGCCAAGAACAAAAAAAAATGATAACATTTCTTAATTTTTATCACACATATGCCTCATTCATAGAAGTTATGATTTTTTTAGGAAGAATTACCATTTTGAAAGGAAAAGTAATTATTTGCACATATTTAGTAGGAAATTTGGAAAATTATATGTGCAATTAACCCTGCTCCTAAAGATCTTTGATGAATCAAGTCTTCAAAAGAATTTTTCCTGAATGTTAGAATATAGTTTTATTCCAGTAATTAAAAAACAAGTTAATGAATAAAATGTATTCTATTCATTCTTTTCTTTTCTTTCTATCTTTTTTTACAGAAGTAGAAAAGTATCAAAGAATCAAACAATGTGTCTTGTTTGGCAATGAAAAATATTCTCAGCCATAAATGATGCTCACAATATTTCATAGCAATTTTTTTTATCGGTACATAAACAATTCCATATAAATTGTAAACTGATTATTATTAAAGTGTTAGGTACATGTAACTGACAAAAATTGAAAATTGTCCACTAAAATTAATAAAATTGTGATACTGTCAGTTCATAAAAATTATTCACAATTCAATTCCAAAAGTTGAAAACAGAAACAAAATAAAATTTTCATGCACATTTGTTTACAAATTGATTTCATATATGTATAAATAATTCCAAACCATTGAAAATATAAGATTTTTCCATATGTTACCAAAATTTAAACAAGGAATACATATATTTCAATGGGGTTGACAAATTGAAAGTTATTAAAAATGTAATATATTAATGAAAATAAAAGTACTATATATAAATTTTAAAAGTAAAAAGATCCTATGAGAAATAAAGCACATTTATTATGAAATTTAACATTTACTGGTACTTTCCCTGTGAAAAAAGGCAAATGTTAAACCTGCCATGCAAGAGAAGAGGTTGTACATGTACCAATTGCCAAAATCCTTGCTGTCCATTCAAATAAAACACAAGTACGCAGTAAGTATGATGGATTATTATCCTATACATAGGTTGGCTATCTGATAATGTTATGATGTTCACCCTTCCTCTATGATACGGTCCTCCTACATCAGAATTGGTATACATGTATTTCGGAGATCTCACATTACTGTTGTCAGCTCACTACAATCCTTATGCTAGCCAGAGCACAATCAATGTCACCAGGGGACACTTCCAAGCAGAAATCATTTTCTAGAGGCAGCAGCTGAAAACAGAGAGGGCAGTCAGTTGGATTCAACATTGCAAGTATGTTAACTGTACTGAAAATAAATTATATTATCAAGTTTTAATGCTGCTTCAATGAACTTTTTTTTCAACGGTTAAAGAATTAAAATTACAACAAAATCATTTTCATTTTAATGTATTAAAAAAATTTAATAAAATTTTATCTCATATATTTCTTTTTTTTTCATTCTAGTAAATATTTTTATTACTATACTTGTAGGATATTTTAACACAAGTGGATGAAAAGCATCAAGTTTTGAACAAAGCTGTAGAGGCAGAAACAGATTTCATTATATCTTATATCCAAGGTTCATTACAGTATGAAAACTCCAGTTCAGAAATTGCATGGTGTTTCTATGGAGAATGAGAAGTATTGTAAGATCCTCGCATCCTATGCTGTTGTCAATCTCCATGCATTACCCCCAAAACCAGAGTTTAGAAATCTGTGTTTGTGACATGAGGTTCATCATTCTGAACAAGAATTTTCATAATAATCTTGAACCCCTGTTTGCACCCTCTGCCCTCAGGAACCAGGAAAATGTGATTTTGTTTTGTGGAAGCATGGTCCTCTTGAAGCAGGAAGGAGAGTTCCAGTGCCTTCTGGTGTGAAAGTGGCAGTTAGGAGGAGGTTTCCCTAAACTAGATGGAGCATATAGACGCTATCTATCATTCAACTAATGCTGACCCTAAAAAAAACATTAGTTTTTAAAACTTACCCTACTTTTTTCTTCTTTTCATTTCTGAAAGTAAAAGCCTTTATCCAGGATTTAGGAGGCCTGATAAATTGGCAGAGATGCTGTCATGGTCTTTGGAATTCTTACTCCTTGTATTACATGCACAAGGACTCAATTATGCTTCTTTCAAGTTCTAAAAGTAAATGTAGAACATTTCCTCTAATACCTTCATGAACAAAAAAATTTATCAAATAAAGTAATAGAAGTACACGTGATCAGTAAAATTAAATGTAAAGCAAATGATATAAATTTACACCCTTAAAAGAAAATATGTGCGTATAAATATCTGTATATAATTTATTAAAGTTTCTAAACATTATAAAGGTTACTAAATTGAAATAATTAAAATTTATATTGCATAAAATTTAATACCTGCAATATATGTGTATTCTTTAATTGACTTCTTTTTATACACAATCCACTGCTTGGTTTTCTGTTTCTCTGTTACTGCTGGTAAAACTACTGCACAGCAACCTAATTCCTAAAATTGCACAGTCGTGTAATACCATATAAATGTATGAAATTACTGTATTTTTTATTTTGTCCTTGATTTATATTCATATCACTGCATTGACTTTACATGAGACTTGAAAACTTTATTCTTGCTTCTGAATAAATTTTTTTTCCAAATACATGTATAATATGCCCAATATGAAGACAAACTTTTATCAAAAATTAATGCAGAAAATATTGCAATAAATGAGAGGTTTTCTTTTCTTAAAAATTTAGAGAAATCTATTCATGACAAGCATTACTGGTAAAACATACTCTATACTGAAGTTGCATTCTGTAGAATTGTCTTGCTGATCCTTATGCAAGATCAATAAATTTGGCACCAACGGTAAACTGATCCCCAAAATGAAGGACCAGAAGTTGCAGTAGGATTGCAACAGCATTTCTCTCTCCATAAAATTGTGTAGACATCCATTTTCCTACATGACCCTCCTGCAATAAAAATGAAATGATAAATGTGGAATTCTGTTAAGTAATACATGAAAAACTGTATATTTATATTTTTTATTATTTCTTGTATTCAGTTATGCTTCTCTCTTTGTAAGGCCTAAAATTTCTTTTTTTTTTTCAAAGCTTCTAAAAGACATCATTGATAAATTTATTTTCATTCCGTCTCCTTATAATTTTGATGGTTTATAATGTAGCATGTCATTTTTTCTTTACTATTCATTAACAAATCCTTTTCTTAAAATCATGAATTACACTACCTATTAATCATTTCTTTAAAGCAATTTACTTCATTATAGCAATGCAATGAATATGTTAATGAAATGTAGGATTGAAGATATCCTCAAAACATCTTACTCTGAAAGTTCTTTTCATTATTAAACATGTTAAACTTTAGAAATGAGCTTCAAACTGGTATGCAATACATGAACTTACATATGTACTGTGCAGGTAAATAATACTGTAAATGTATTAAATTTTAATAGCATGTACGATATTTGACGGAAATCGACTTTTGAACACATCTGGGTAGATTTGAATTAGCGCAGTTCCTAATCCTAATGTTCTCTATTAAGTATATTGTGAAAGACATTTAGCGTTGTACTTGAATTAGCGGAAATTTCTTTCCGCCAAATGCGCTAAAAAGAATACACAGCCAAATGTAATACATTTACATTACTTTACTACTGCAGCTATTTTCTCTGCCTCAACAACGAAGAGCGGAGTATTGGTCCACGGCACCTCACTCTTTGAAACATGCTCCTTTTAAGCAGGTCCAATATTTCCCTCCATCCAACAATAAATCATCTATCTGAAAGGGTATCCACCTCCATCTTGTCATATTCATCAGTATTCCTTGAAAGAAAATATACAAGAGAAAATATTCAAATTGTTTAAGTTTTAAATCTTTCATGTTACATGCTACAGTAGCAATCTGTAAATCAAGACAAACAAAAAAACCCAATGTAATTTACATGAATATTTAAGGGTAACAAATCACTGCATCCAGTTCCTTAGAGTTTGAGACATTTTAATAATATCAAAAGACAGTAAAATTTTGAAATTATACCACTGTGTAGTAAATTGCATGCCAATGTAGTAATAACATAAATTTAGGGAATCACTTTTTAGCTTGTTGGGTATGCCAGGACATCAACAATATTAGAAATGTGCATATAATTTGCATACAATGTTGTCTAGACTAATATATTTAAATCACATGCATCCTCTCTTATAATTTCAAAAGTCCCTGTTCACTGAGGTTAGACACAAATGAGGCCTTCTTAGCCTGCTTCTGCTTCTTCTTCTTCTTCTGCTGATCTTTAACTAAGCGAAATTTTCATTCCAGTAGAATTATCAAGAAATCAACTCGCATAACTCTCAAAGAAATATCACAGAAAAAACAAATAGAAATGGGAATAGAGTCATATTGTTTGTGACATTCTATACCATCATTTTATATGATTTTTATTGTGAGGTAAAAATGAATGTAACATATCTTTCCTACCTTTGTTTTACAGTATTTACAGCAGATGCTGTTTTTATAGTTATAAAAACTACTAAATTTGTTACTTATTCTTCATTACAGTGTATCGCCCACTTCGCGAAGTGGTTAGAGCATGGTCTGCTCTAGAGTCATGAACTAAGGAGTCAATCCTTACGTGGCGGGTTCGAATCCCACTGTAGGACGTGGATACCGGTCCTTTGGATGAGACCATATAAACTGAGGTCCTGTATCGCAGTATAGGTGCTGCATGAAAAAAATCCCTCCCTGCTCAATAGACCTAGGACAAAATTTGCAACTCTCCACCAGCAAGTGGTGGCGTATCAATATGAACGAAAATTTTCGAGACGGATGTTAAAAAGTATACAATCAATCATTAAATCAATCAATCAGCGTGTGCCATTCACAAACCTTGATATATCTTTCCACATCTTATATTCATCACCCCCCAGCAGGCCGCCTCTTCTTCATCACTTTCACCATTGTCATTATCCTTATAACCAGAAGGTCCAAATATAGCATCTCGTTCATGATCTCATTTATTTGATTAGTATCCTGTGTGTTTAAAAGATATTGACAGCTTGATATTACTGCAATATTCATATAAGACAAATCAAATAATTAATTATTCTGATTTCTTCAATTATAAACAAAAACTGACAAACAAATCCCAAACTAATTTTGTGACAATGGTAAAATAGATTGGGTTGGGCCATAACTGAATGCAAATACAGCATGACTGTGTAAATATTATTATATATGCAGCTGGTCAAGTCTGCAATGCACCTATCTCACTTGCATTAAAGCAGGGACCTATAACGTTAGTATAGATTAAAGGAAATAAATGAGTTAATCAGAAAAGATAAATGAATATTACTTGCTTGAAGATTAGCAGTGCACAGATGCTTTAATACTTTTCATTTTTGCATTCTAGTTAGTACTTACAGTTCATGATGTTGTGCTCCAGGTGCTCGGTTTCTTCATCGTCACAATAACTGGCATTGTCCGAAATATCGATGTTCATACTGCTGACACTCTAAAGCAATATAAAACGATTTAATTTTACAATTCGCCAACAATTGTACTTATCTATTGTCACTTTTATTCGTGAACAGCTATAATAATTGCTCCCCTGTGTTTACACATGTGCTTTTGGGTCTACTTTCATTTTCACTCCAGTCTTTCCTTTGCGCATGGGCAAGACATAACACGGCCAAATCGTGCTGAGTGCAGACATGTCGTCGGTCGGTCAGCTGAGGTCCTGTCACATTGCAAACTTTTTACGCAGTAAATATATTTTTTGGTTCGTAATTTATTTTTTAGGTGCTTTTGCATTTATGCTCGTTTATCTTACCTTCGGCTTCGTCTTGGATATTTACAACCAGGAACTTCAGCTTTTTAGTGCACGTGGACTGCAGCTGCACAAGTACCAACTTCTGTGACTATGTAACTGCTTGTTATCAGCGTTGCTCAACACCAAAGATGCTTTCAGAAGCATTTATTTTATCTCAGAATTTGAGATACTTCGGCATTTTTATTTTATTGAATAAAAATTTTACATATAGGCCTTGGCAAATATCCTATTCCATTGAAACCGACTGACTAAATCAGTCGTGCGTGACCACACATTTGGGTGATACCTGGTAAGAAGATAGTAGGGTTATCGAAAACTAATATGGCCGACTCCGATTTGGCATTTAAAAGACTTCAGTAGAGCTTTAAGTAATGATTCTCTTAAGATAAATCTTAAGTCAGTTTCAGAAACACACTCGTTCGTAAAAAAATATTCGTACAATAATTCTATGAGCACACTTACGATTTCACTTAGGAAAAAAACTTGATTGGCAACATACTTTCGTTTCTTTTGCACATGATACGTATTTCCGTGTTTATATCGTTTTGTTAGCTCTACTGGTCACAGACCAGAATCTCACCATTTTGGTCTGCTTTCAATATAACTTGGCACACAAGTAGACTACACTAAGAAACATAATTCTGTGTATCGATTTTCGATTTCAATCAACGGTGTTGCCGTGGTAACTAAAAATAGAAATTTCTGTGAAATTCTTCCAAAATGCTACACCTCCTACAGTATTAGTCAATTTTCAATATAACTTGGCACATAAGTTGACAACACTAATTTGAAAAATATCTGTTTATGGGTTTTTGATTTTAATGAACGTGTTGCCGTGGTTACTAAAAATAGAAATTTCTGTTAAATACTCTCAAAATGCTATTCCAAATACAGTTTTAGTCTGATTATAATATAATGTGGCATGCAAGTAGACTACACTAAGAAAATAAAGAGACAAACATGGATTATTATTCTATTTATTGCTATTGTAAACTTTCAATTCCCAACTCTTCTCTTCCGTTGCTGTAAGTAAACACAAGTAGAGCTTCAGTCTCGACCGAGACTTCTGGTTTTCTGACTACCTGAGAATGGATAAAATAGCAAAGAGAAAAAATAACTGGCCAAACGCAGCGATTGAGATGCCGATAACATCACACAGATAAAAGGAAATTTTACACCATCTATCACCAATGAAGCCAAAAATCCTTGCTAGGTCGATATAACGTCACAGTGAGTACACAATATATAGACTTAATTAAACGGGTTGAAACAAGTTGTTTTGTAACGAAAAAATGTTCACGTACAAAAAAAAGTTCAAGTTATCTAGCGCTACCAACGAAGCGAATTTAAAAATTTTCTTTAATGCACGATGTTTCCATATCGTTTGGAGAGCAAATTTTGGTAAATGTATATTCAGCTTTAGTACATGTATAAAGCTGTAAAATTGATCATTATGCAACATAAGTAAGATTTCAATACAATTTTAAGACATTTTAACTAAATAATAATTAAAGAATCCAGGCGGAGGCAAAACAACGTCCTCGAATATCCCCGATAACCCTCCTGTGGTTAGAAAGAACTTTCTTTCGTTAAATTGATATTGTCGTACGGGGTTTAACGATAGAATTCATTCCATGTATTCATAATGTAGCCAAAAAAAAAAAACCACGGGCGATAACTCGTACTCAGTGCATTTATTCAGACAATCTAGAGAGTTTCGAATGTAAACATGGCAAGTAAATTTGAAGCGAGAGAAAAACATTCGGAAAATTAATTGGATTTTCGTCTTTTTAAGGATTTTTTTTGGGTTAAAAAACATAAGCAATCTCAAAGAGTCCTTTTATATTCTTTATATATATGTATATGGGACGTATTCTAACTTTGGTGAGGGCTTGTACCGAGATAAATTTAGATTATTCTAACTACAATCACCTAAGAGCTGCCAAAACAGATGACGTTGAATGTTTCTTTAGCTTGACAAGGCGGCATCTTGGGGATATCTCCACAGTGAAGAAATGTACTGGGTGGATGAAACTTGTGACGGAATTCTGCAAAAAGACTAGATACAGATTTGAAATTCAATTACTGGACACAGGATGAAATATTTTATTTTTTGAACAAAATCCCTTTGACAATTGTGATGTTGACAAAATACTTCATGTGCTAAAACAAGTCATTCGATATTCACGGCCGGACGGACATTCTTGCCAGCCAAGAACAAACAGTCCTTTTGGGGACTTCCACCTGTTTCCAATGAAGTTTGACTCGACCCTTTGACTCGTAGGCCATCATGAAGGATAAAAGGACAGTCTGTTGTGTCAGATCGCCCAGAAGACCGCTCCAAGGATGGTTCTGGCCTAGATTGGCCCCCAGGGTTGGAGCACATAGTGCTCTCAAGTCACAAACGTTGTGAACCAATATCTTTATGTCGTTTTGGAAATATTTGGAATGTACTTTTAAGTATATATTGCAATACGAAGATGGAGAGAATCGGAGACAAAATCATGGAGGAATCACAGGAATGCCTTAAATCAAGTCTGATTGATTATTTGTCAGGAACGAGTACCCGGGCAATGACCCCAGTGGTAAGATTAAATTCATTATGAAGTACATGATCAGATGTGTTACTTAATTTAAGAAAATTAATAAAATAATCAATAAATTGATTACAATGTAATAAAGCATGCTGAAGAATATGTTAACTGCATACAGCGGGTGATTATACGAATGATTGTGCATGTAGAGAAAAATCTATCAATGTATTTTGAATATTCATTTTTCTTTCATTTATTTTTCTAGAGACGAAACATTCTACAAATGTTAATCTTCCTCTATGGTAAAGAGACAGCTGACAAGCAGGTTGGGTTTAGGTACTCGGACAAGAGTGGCCTCACTGGTAAGACGGGCAAAATTTTCACTTTGCTCAAAGTACTTTTAAGTTTTTAAAACAATTAACAAGGTATCTTGAAAATCTATCTTTTTTGTTACTAATGGAACAAAAGAGATTATTTTTTCACACCTGTTCAGGGAGACGGTAAATAACAAGCGAATTAAAGAAAAAGACATCCTAACCAACAATCGACTGTGGAGCCAACACGTGGTGTATCTGATTGACTGCGGTAAGTCTAGTTTATAAATATTGTATTTGTTTACTATTTTAATTAGTTAAAAGTTTAAAATGAAATATTTTTCTTTACTTTGAGGATATGGTACAGGTTTAGAACCTGAATTGTTTCCGCTCTTTTCCTAACTTGAATTTCCTCGTGATTCAAAATGTCTACGCTGCCTCCTAGAGACCCTGTATTAATACTTGACGCCTCGCTTCGCCGTGAATCTAAATATTCCTGCACTCTTTCCTGACAATCTTCAAATGTCTCTTCTATAACATCAATTTCTTGATTTGTTTTTGCTAAGTTTTTCATGTCACTTGCCTTTTTGTACTCTGCAGAGAGCGACAGTAAATAATTCATCACAGGTTCCTGTAAATCAATCAATCGTTGCCTCGCTGTGCGAAGTTCTCTGCGACTGGGTAAATCTTGATCCAGTAAATTTAATAAATGGTGTTTGGCTCGAGTAAACTGAGACTTAGCTTTTGTTTTTTCACGTTTCATGTCGTCGAGGTCCAATTTTCCCTCCGATACTCCAGCGACATCTACTTTCGTTTTCTCACTTTCCTTCTCACTATTTATTTCGTCGATTATTTTTTAGTCTTTCTCCATTTTCTGCGCTTCCGAGGTTGCAGGAACGTTTTCTCCTTCTTGTTCACTTGCCATAACCACGCTCTGCTACCATTTGTTGCCGATAAACAACGATATCTATGTTTCAAAACTTTAATCTCCGAACATGCGGTATTTACGAATACACAACGTTTCCAACAATATACTGAAACCCGAACCCGATCCCAAAACAATAACAATTTTTTTCTTTTTTCTGTGTTTACAATGAATCGCCAGTCTGCAGACGATACATTTTTAGCTAAAGTCTACCTGTGAAGAAAAAATGTCTTTGATCTTTCAATTCGATATTTAAAAAAAAATAAAATTACTTACCTCCAATAGAATTCTTTTTTTTCTTTCTTTCTGGAGTCCTACATTACGTAATTAGGGGCCACAAGAGGCAAGAAGGCTAAATCTTTGACGCTTTATATCTCAAATGTGAGAAATAATTTTATAAGTAATATTGAACAAAAGATGTTCAAAATCATGTTCTGAACAATATGCAACCTTTCATTTTTTGCTAAACGTCCCCATTAGGAAGTTGAAAGGCTGGTCCCTTAATATTTCTTTTGCGAGTAACTTGAAAACGAAAAAGAATCTCTGAATAGTTGTTGAACAAAAAGTGTTCATAATCCTGAGAGCTTTAAAATTATATGAAGTAAAAAGGGCTGATCCCTAATTTTAGGGGCCGTGAGGGGCCAAAAGTCGATTTTAGAAGTCTTTATTGTTCAATGTCTCTTATCATATTATGGAAAATCATTATTTTAGAATGAAAATCTCAATCAAAATCTTATCTCATCTCATCAAGAATCGAACGGAAGACCCACTCGTTGCTCGCAACGAGTGGAATGTTGGATGATATTGATGAAGACAATCATGATGATGAAGACAACCTTGATGATGATGATGGAAGTAATCCACAAGATGATGACAACCAAAAAGCTCATGATTGCCATGTTGATGATGTTCATGAGGACCATGCTGATGATACCCATGCTGATGAGGATGACAGTCCTGATGACGATCAGACAGATGAGTTACCGAGGAGATCAGGGCGAGTTAGGAAGAAGCCAGCAGGATGAAGAGTTATGTATGTTGTCATCAGACACCACGACAGCCTGAGTGGAAAGACAAGCTGATGTGCTTTCAGAATATGGCATCACAGCTAACAAAAATGGACAAAGATATGTCAAAAGCCTTTTTTAAAAATGATTACTGAAAAGTTATAGTGTTTTAATTGTATAAATTTTGTTTTATATTCAGATTTTCCTGATTATGCCAAACCAGAGAACTAGATATATGGTAAGCCTCCGTTTGAATGACGTGGAAGTCATTTAAAAAGGAGGGGAAGTGTGTTACAGTATTAGATTTATTAATTTATTTAATAAATCTATTATATTTCATGTTTTTAATTTGTACATAAATGTATTGATAAAGAATATATAAAGGTCATCCAGGTAGAACAGGTAGTACCTGTACTTAATTATTATTGCTTTGGGGTATGAAGGTTCTGGTCTTTGGTCTTTGGTTTGAAGTATACATGGTTTTCATTGGTTTGGACATTGTCAGGTTGTGTTTTATTGGTTTACTTGTTTTTCCCTCCAAAAGTTGTTATGTTATGGTCATTCTTTGTACAGTCTTTCAGTAGAGAGGGCCATAATTACAGATTTGTAATAATTAAGACTTTTGACATTTGACTAAGACGATACTTCTCTCTGTTAAGGTAAGCTAATATTTATATACTAATTCTAATATGATTTCTAATATTTGATTTAACTGTATAGTCTGTAATTTTGCCAAAGTTAATTTCATAGCACTTTCACAGTCAGAATCTGATTGAGAGATAGAATTTAAGAGTAACTGTTTTATTGATATAGATAGTAGTTTTTATTTAAATAAATATGTAGATATTTTTATGATAAGTTTACTTATGTAAACTATGGTACTTTGTAGTTATATGATATGATCTGGACCATGTGAGCCATACTGAGTCAGACACTCTATTGATTGGGAGAGGCTCAATCCAATAGATTGGTATGACATTATTGTTTTTTATATTTTATGATTATCCTGAGAGAGTAAAGTCTGTGTAGACGTTATTGTAACATTTAGATCAATATTGTTGTATAAAGGTTTTATGATTTTTCAAAGAGTATAATATTGAAAGGGAGCATTATTCTATTTTATGATGTGTAATTCGTGTGAAGAGTTACCTCCCTTTATGCAGCGTATCTGTTAACCGCAGATTGTAATAACTATATTGATACGGATAAGTTAGAATATTTTATGCTATGTATTTATTATTTGTTATTATAAATTTCAGGGCATTTTCCTTATTTCCTATTATTCCCTGTCATCTGTGTGTGAATAAATGGAGATGTTCGAACCTGAAACGGACTTATTGTTATATTATAACTAAGAAACCGTTACACAAGTAATATTTCAAACAAGAGGCCCAAGGGCCAAATCGCTCACCTGAGAAATTTCGGTCATGATGTTCTTTTACAGATTTCCCCCCCTTGTAATACCAATTGTGACCACGCCCTACCCCCAGAAATAATGACTCTACACTCTCCCAAGATGCTTTCACATAAATTGAAGCTTTTCTGCCTCAGTGGTTCTTGAGAAAATTTTCAAAGACTTTTCCATAAATATTTCAAGGTAAAATTGTATTTCCCATTTTGTCCGCTCTACCCCCAAGGGTCATGATTTGGTCAATTAACAATGGACATTATTCCAGGATCCTTCAATATAAGTTTCAGCTTTTATGGCCCAATGAGAGGAGCATTTTTTATAATTTTTTTGTTATATAATTCTATGTAAAACTTTGATTTCGCCCTACCCCAAGGAGTCATGATTTGAACAATTTAGAATCTACACTTTCCCAGGATGCTTTAACACAAGTTTCAGCTTTTCTGGCCCAGTAATTCTCAAGAAGAAGATTTTTTAATGACCCCGACCTATTTTTGATTATCTCCCCTTTGTACAGGGACTTAGCCCTTGATTTTTTGCAATTTAAATTACCTTTGAACCAAGGATGTTTGTACCATGTTTGGTTAAAATTGGCCCAGTGGTTCTTAAGAAGAAGTTGAAATGTGAATTTAAAGACAGACAACGGGTGATCAGAAAAGCTCACTTGAGCTTTCAGTTCAGGTAAGCTAAGAAAAAGCGACATACACTAATAGTATATCAATAATTTATATCATACATGTAAAACCTGCAAATTCCTACATTTCAGGTCTTCCAGTGTGGCAAATTTGAGGTTAGTAACAGCATCAATGACAGGTTTCTTCATGCCCCCACTCAAACTGTGGATGAAATTCTACTTAGCCCAGCTAAAAGAACCGTGTCGGTTAAGGGGATCCTGAAAAGAGTAAGTAAATTCAATTCAAACTTATGCTTTTAATTCAAAGACCATAAAGTGTACTTTTTGTCAGTTCAATACAAAATACAGATTTCTCAAATAAAATTTGCGCAGTAAAAATAACTGCACTTTTCTTTCTTTTACCTAAAATTGATAAAGAAATTGTAAGCATTTGCATTATAGAAAATTGAGAAAGGTGCCCCCTCCATATAAACAAACACACATATAAAAGGCATCACATTAAAAATCATATAATAAAAATGTTTAATATAAATGTAAGATTTGATTAAAAAATTATACTTTGTGTTTCACCTTTGTATAGTGAAAATGATACTGGAACAAAATCTCACTTTAAATTGTCTTTCATCAATATTTACAGGCATCTGACATCATTGAGTCACCAAACTCCAAACGGCGAGAGCTGCTCATTGAGTCCCTCGAGGGATCCAGCAACGTGGCATGCAAATTGTGGAGGAAGAGTGTGGGCCTGACATTGAGTCACCAAACTCCAAACGGCGAGAGCTGCTCATTGAGTCCCTCGAGGGATCCAGCAACGTGGCATGCAAATTGTGGAGGAAGAGTGTGGGCCTGACATTGAGTCACCAAACTCCAATCCCCCCCCCCCCCCCCCGACAGACTCTGTACTCACAGTGAATTGTGTCGACGTGTCAGCATGGAAAGGGCCCATCTCCCTTAATTCCTCTGTTCTGACCAATCTGAATGAATGTATTTTGTTAAAATTAATTTTCATTCATAACAGTCAGTAGTTACATAAACTCACAACTTGTAAATGGTAAAAAAATGAATTATAATTCAATAAATTTACACGTTAGGCCCCTTTGTACAACTTACGAAGTACAACAAGTATTTTTTATAATTTTTCACATTTTTATCGTCTTGACAAATTTATACCACACATCTTGATGAATGCATTCATTACACCACTACTTGTGCTCCAATTGGTTTATTGTGAAATAATAACTGAAACATTTGAATAGTCGTAAACAATATCATTCATCTCTATATTCTAATAGATTTTAGGAGTCTAACGAAGATATCCAGTTTAAAGGGGAGGTGGAGGCCCTGGAACCCCATGAGTAAGTTTCTTTTTCATTCCGATTTAAATGGAAATTTAGTTGCAAGTTCTATTTTTCTATTGATTAACATTATTTTTCACACCAATTTGCTTTTGGTGCAATCTTGAAAAATAGACCTATTAAGGTTAATGCTTAAAGCAAGAATTCCTCCCAAGGAAATGATTTACGAGTCCTCAGACTTCAATAACCCCATTTGACAATACCAAAAAAAACCCATTAAATCATCTTCATACCAAAACCATTTATACCTATTATCTTCATATTTCGAATATAAACTAGTTATCTCCCCTTGGAAAAAGGTGTAGTCCCTCATTGGAACAAACTTGAATCTTCTTTACCCAAGCATACCTTGTAGTACGTTGGTTGAAATTCTCCCAGTGGTCCTTAATAATAAATGACAATGGGAAAAGTTGATGATGACAACAACAGACACATTTCAATCAAAAAAGCTCACTTTAGCTTTCAGTTTGGATGAGTTAAAAAAACTCTTGCACTTAATCGTTAAGTTAAATGTTTAATTACTTTCAATACTTTCATTTATACTTCAGTTTGGGTAAGGTAAGGTAAAAAAAAACTCTTTATCGTTAAGTAAAATGTTTATTTACTCTCAATACTTTCATCTATACTTTCCAGAGAAAACAGCTTCATAATAGTTGACGGGGTGACCCTCAAGATTTCGACAGAACAACTTATGCAGCTATTCCCAAATTAAACGTTCCAGGAAGGAGTGCATGCAGTTGGGAAATCCAAAGGATTGACAGTTGTTGAGATGTACATGTAAGTCTGTTTTTGTGTGTTATTTTAAAGGCATAGAAAGAACAATAGAATACTACTCCACTGAACATGTAAATCTATTTATTCCACACGATACAAAGAGGAAGACATCTTTTACTCATAGTTTAAAATACCTTATTGACTTTACCTTGGATGTTAATTCAGTCCCAACAGCTGCAAAATATCAAAGATGTATAGAGCAATTTGTTACTTACTTATTACTTTTTATCAAGAAAATTACTTTATATTAGAAAAAAAGCTTTGCATTTTTGCTGTTGTACACATGAATATGACAAATTGTATTTTCTACTTATCATAATGAATATCAGTTTAAAGAAAATTCTCAGCATCATCTAAACTTGAGAATTAATAAAATACAGAAAAAATTCAAGAAAACAGGGTCGACTTAGGTTCTAAGCCAAAATTTTAAACTACCGCTTATCCTTATAATCCTTCTTTTCCTTTTTAGTGAGCAGTACAATCCAGCAAAACAGGCAAAGAAAGCGGGAAAGCCCTGCAAAGAAGACTGAACTAGAGATAAAGACTTACAAAGAATCTTATTGTGATTGAAGCTTTGCTACTTTATCATTTTTTCTTGAAAGCTGGAATTATGTTACAGGGCATTTGTGTAGAATATCAAATTATGGTAATTTCTGTTTTAACTTGATTGCTGATGTCAAATTCTTGGGTGTTATTAAAAAAATTCTCGATTCCCTAGAAGTTATAGTACGCGTCGCCGGTAAAACTCAGTTTGCGACCGTTAAATCAGCATTAACGGAGCATTGAACAGAGACAACTATTTTTCGTCACAAGTGACCTGTATAGTGATGTCATTTTTCACATTATGACGTCACAGGCAAGGAACAAAACGTTATTCAACATATGCCATTTATAAAACTTGTGTAGGGCTACGTGAGTTCGATATTTCTTTCTAATCTGAATTCCGGTTTTTTAGATATAGTATACAATTATGGACTTCAGTGTAGGTCGATATGTGGTTATAAGGACTCATGGCAATTGATATTGACCGAAGACACAGAAAGTGATAGCGACCGAGCCTGCGAGGTCGCTATCATTTTCTGTGTCTGAGGTCAATATCAATTGCCATGAGTCCTTATAACCACATATTGACCGTTCACTGAAGTCTATAATAGTTATATTATATAATCACTCAAAGTGAATGCACCGACACAGTCCTAACACAACGGACTTGGCTGTCATTACGTCACAATGGTTAAATTCAAGTTTCTTTTATTATGACGTCACGTTCTACGTAACTTCAGTGCAACCGAACGGCGTGTCGTGCGATATCATTTTCCGCGGACGCGCTTTCACGTCGCTATCGCAAAAGGAGGAATGTCATGTGACGTCCTTTCAGCCAATGAAAACTACGAAAATAATCCTCTCATATAATATAGACAGTTCGCGAACTTTTTGATCACCCCTGTACGTTGGAATTCAGCCAAAGGTTTTCTATGTGATTTAATGTATGGCGAACATCAAAAGAAAAAGTACCGCACCATGACACAATCTAGGTTTTTGGAAAAACAAGTTCACATCGACTGATCAAGTATATTGAATTTTAACAGAAAAGATAATCTGATTAGAGGAATCGCTGCGATATTAAACATCTCATTGAATATGCTGTGAGTACATCATGTTCATGGTTCACAAAGCGGCGGAGAGCTACCTTTAAAGTTGCTCCAGACCTATCATACGGGCCCTTGCCGTTTTGTGCTTCACAGAGGAAGAATGAAGGACCTGACCTTGCCATATGACTTTAAGGGGGGACCTATGTCCGAAAAGTCTTTGTGTGAAATTTTCAAAACTTTGACATTTCTTTCCTGACCGCTTGCTCTTAATTTTTAGGTATTAAAAATAATACCTTTATATGCTTATTTTTACACAGGAGCACGTGCAAAAACAGTGTGAAATGCTAAAAATAGATTATTTTCAGATATTATTATTTTACTTCAAATATGCGCTAAAAAGAACCAAAATGTAAAATCAAAAGTTATTTAATCTATACGACTTGTATCTTTAAAATGAAGGCAAATTTATTATAATTCATCATGCATGAAAAATAATAATGGAGCACAATGTAAGTATCACCCCGTTTTTCTTGTATTTTTTTACAATTCCTACACGCATAACAGGTAATATCTTAAAAAGTCTGTGTGAAAATGTTGTAATTCATATTTTTTGAAAGAAATGATTCATCTCTTTGTTTTAACAAAGAAAAAAGTGTACCTTTATGATTAAATAATTTAATTTCACTTGTATCAAGCAATTTCATTGGCTGAATCATTCAGAGGAACATATAACATTTTGTATAACATAACTTGCCTACGTCACAATAAGTTACGTCAAAAACGTATTACTCCGCTTGACGTTACTTTGAAAATATTGCTCCGTTTGAAGCCTTTTTCCGGAGAAAATATTGTCTCATTGTCTACACTGAAATTAAATTATAAGGAATGAAGCTAATTTCAACTTATGTTATCCGATATAACATAACTTGGGGCAGTTTACGCTTTATAAAACGCGAAGCGGTTTATAAGAAAACGTAAACTTTGAAGTTGAAATTAGCTTCATTCCTTAAATAAACGAGAAATATGACGTTTTGTTTTATTTTCGTATTCTTGTATTCTAAATATTGACCTTTCTGCACTAAAGAAAGGTAAGTAAGCACTAACAAACATCTGAATATATAACTAATTTCGTGGGAAAAACAAGTATTTTGTTTTGATTAGAAACAATTTTAACAGATTAAATTCATTTCTTCTTCATTCTTACCAACACCTATTAGAACCTACGAATGACTTTATACAATAAAATCTGTATGTACTATAAATCAATAAGCAAATATAGGTATAAGTACATCTCTTAAGTTTTTCTTAGTTTTATCCAGAATATACAAATAATGGTAAACATAAAATTAAACATATTTCCCTGATTTCAGCCACTTTCTTTGCTGAATGTTAACTTATCTTTTTGCAGTCATATATCAGCATACCATCGAGGTATTTCTTCACAGCTGAAATTGCTATGAATTATCAACCAAAGGAAGAGAATTTTAATAAATAACAAACTCCATAAATCAAACAAGAGGCCCAGGGGCCACAGCGCTCACCTGAGCACATTGGCTAGGAAAAAGCACATATCAGATCAGAACAGAAAGTTTACTGGGGGGGGGGGGGGGGGGGCTTGAATTTTACCCCCCCAGGGGTTCATGATTTGAACAAACTAGAATCTACACTACCTGAAGATGATTCCATATTAATATCACTAATCATAGCTTTGAAGAACTTGAAAAAATGATTTTAAAAGGTTTCCCTATAAATCCCTATGTAAAACTTGGGTCGGCCATTTTGGCCCCGTCCTAGCCCCGGGGGTCACGATTTGAACAAATTTGAATCTACACTACCTGAGGATGATTCCACATGAGTTTCATCTTTCCTGGCCCAGTGGTTCTTGAGAAGAAGATTTTTCCTATATATTACTATGTAGAACTTGGGTCGGCCATTTTGGCCCCACCCTAGCCCCAGGGGTCATGATTTGAACAAACTTGAATCTACACTACCTGAGGATGATTCCACATGGGTTTCATCTTTCATGGCCCAGTGGTTCTTGAGAAGAAGATTTTTAGAGATTTTTCCTATATTTCCTATGTAGAACTTGGGTCGGCCATTTTGGCCCAGTGGTTCTTGGGAAGAAAATTTTTAAAGATTTTTCCTATATATTCCTATGTAAAACTTGGGTCGGCCATTTTAGCCCCACCCTAGCCCCGGGGGTCATGATTTGAACAAACTTGAATCTACACTACTTGTTTGATTTCATTCGAACCTTTTCCATAACTTTCTAACCAAAAGAGATAGATACTTCATATTTGGCATTCATGCTGCACTAATTAAATTCTTACAAATGACACCAAAGACATTGACTGTGTAACCTTGACCTGTATGCCAAAAATAGCTTTTAACGAACTTTCGCCATAACGTTTGAACCATAGGAGATGCAGACATTTTACGTATGCGTACTCCACTTAGAAGGATCTTTCAAATGTCGTCAAGGTCATTTACCTCAAGAGCTTGACCGAAAACTTTATGCTAAAAAAAGCTTTTTAGAACTTTCACCATAACTTTTGAACCATTTAGGAGGAGATGGAGACTTCATATTTGGTATGCATACTTAACTAATAAAGTTCTTTCAATTGACATTAAAATCAATGACCTTGTGACCTTGACTGTGACCTATATCCCAATAATAGTTTTTTTAACTTTGTTGCTGCCTGGCGCATAGCGTTTCACGAACACATCCTGTTGCACGTCTATATTCCATTGATTTCTTCATAGTAAGCCTTAACAGTGCTGCGAAGTTTCAGCGAGGATCTGCTTTGACAACAAGGGGTGAAATAGTCAATCCTGGTGACTGCGCGGAATACCAGACAACTGTAACACAGGATGTATGGATAATGAAATATTTAAAAGGACATTTATAAACTTTCCATAAAATGTCTCTTTCATCCATTGTGAATAGTTCCTTATTTATATAGTAAGACATTTATATCTATATCATTTTTGATTTTGAACATTTGAAACTTCATTTGTTAAAGAAAATATGGTAAAGTATTTATATTACCTGTGATTTTCTCGCAATATATCTATTTCCAAGGTCATCATCAATACTATATATGTATATATTGCAGACATATATATGTATTTCATTGCAGACTCTACAAAAACTTGCATCTTGGCATCAATGAAATACACCGAACGAGTTACAACTTTGTCAATATTTCAACAAGAAAGTTTAACGAGGAAATGAAATTGACCTTAATATTAAACAAAAAAAAAATATCAAAAGCATTGGGCCATTACAGATTATTGTAAAACACAACAGCATTTCATTTAATAACCACGATGAATTTATTGGCCTCATCCTTTCACCGGCAACTGGGACTGCCGATGCAATTGTGAAGACAGGTGTAGCGACTTTTCAAACCAGTTTTATACAGAGCTCTCAATTTGAAACATTTCAAATTTCAATACAGCAGAATTTTCATGTCCAAAAACTTTCTGACAGAACTATCGGAGTCGACCATGTTTTCGTCAGAATTGTTAGAGAACGTTTCTACAAAGCAGTTTTTGTCATCACTAATAAGCAAGTACAAATCAGAACACATTGATTTTAATGCAGACACATCTACTGGACATTTGCTTTGTAAATGTCCGCTAAATTCTCTATTTCAACCAATGACATTCTCTATTTCAACCAATGACACGTTCTTCTCTGGAACTGACATCAAAGATACTCATGAAAATTTGTAACATTTGTTTGGATTAATTTCTTTCTATACTCTCTCATTACTCAGAAACAATACATCCGGGTCATTTAGTCTTTGTTGGTGCAACTCTTCCATAACACCATTTTCATTCCAGATTCCCAGTTTGTCAATTGCTCCATCCATAAAGAAATGGATGCACTCGCAGGCACCGTCACACTCCACAAATGAGGGTTGGCGTTCCTGGCAGCAGGCGGGAAAAGGTGTTCACTCTGGGGAAGGAGCAGCCAATACCCCAGAAAGCAGCAAAGAAACCATTACACACACACACCCATGTCTATCATCTACGTATAAAGTACTCGGATGACCTTTTTTGACAAAGGGGAGACGCTGGCAACATCAGAAGATGCAAGGCGCGCTCCTGACATAGAGTTTTTCAAGCTATCCGACTTTTTCATGGGAGAGCGAGGAATCCCATTGGGCAAATGACCTCATGTTTTCTAAGAATAAAAGAAAATTAAGAAACACCATCTCAAAAATTTAATAGGCAGGAAAAGAAAGTGACATCACAGAAAAGGTACCTACATTGAATAAAGTGCCCTCACTGTCCTCCAAAATCCTAATGTACTTTTTACCTGCCTTCTCTTTTCCTATGAAATAAAATATTGGAATCAATAAATTTAGCCTAATTCTTAGTGGATTTTGGAAGCTTTAATTCATTAAGGCACGGTGAGATTAAGGGGGTTCTAAACCTGTACCATATCCTCAAAGTAAAGAAAAATATTTCATTTTAAACTCTGTTTTTGTCATTAATTAAACAATTCGTTTAACTTAAAACATTTTTGTGACGTCATCTTTTGTTAAACCTGGTTCCATAAATTTGCTATTGTCCTGCACCCCGTCCAATAAGTTACCTGTAGGTGTCCAATAAGATTCGACTTATTGGACAGGTACAGGTAACGTTAAAATGAGAACAAAGGGCGAGGCAAATAAGAAAAAACAGCACTGAAAAGGCAATGACAAATCAAACAATTTAATTTGAACAATGTTAGAAATTAGTAGCGTTCTATGTTAATATTTCACAAAAAATCCTATTGAACATGGCACAAATAATCCAGTGAATTGAACATGTTGAATGTCTCAGATTCATTATTGTAGACGCATTCGTGGCTCCGCTTATAAATTTCCTAAATTCACAGTTAATTGTTATAAGGTAAATTTATTTTACAATGATTGATCCACGGAACATATAAAGAATCCAATGGACACAAAAGATGAATGAGAAGCATGTGTTTTCTTACACACAACCTTGGGCTTTTTGTTAGGTCACCTATTGCTATCTGTTTTCGTCCGTCGTCATGCGTCGTCCGTTAACATTTGAACATTTTCAGCTTCTTCTCTGCAACCACTGAACCAATTTCAACCAAATTTGGCACAAAGCATCTATGGGTGAAGGGGAACTAACATTGTGAATTTCATGGTCCCTGCCCCCCTGGGGGGTGGGGCAAAAACCACTAAAATTAATGCAATCTTTAAAAATCTTCTACTTTACTCCTGGACATCAAGCACTTAAACTGTTTGCATGATTGTAACCAGCATTGAGTCCTCTACCAAAATTGTGAAATTTATGGCCCCAGGGTCAGAGGTTCTAGTGCTAGGGTGGGGCTAAATAAGTATATAGTGAAAATGCATTATTTCTTTGAAAATCTTGTTCTCTGCTCCTGGGTATTAAATAAACTAAGTGCATAGTTGTGATGAGCAAGAGTGCCTCTACCAAAATTGTGAATTTTATGGCCCCAGGGTCAGAGGTTCTAGT
>PRKT01000143.1:998725-1015749 GCA_003671525.1 Saccostrea glomerata
TCCCCCCCCCCCCCCCCCCCCCCCAACTCCTTCTAGATCCACCACTACATTTCTTCTCTTTCAATCTCTTTGTTTTGGTGTTGAGATGTGGCGGGAAAATGTTTGGCACATTGTAAAACGCGCTATATCGTAGGCTCCTGGACTAACATGTCGTAATATTCTTTGCTTTTAAGAAATAAATATTTCATAATATTTTTGAAAAACATCCATAGGAAGTGTTTAATATACACTTCATTTCAAACAAATACAGCAGATCCTGTTTTAAAAAGAGATGGTAAAATTGTTGATTTACAACGCTCTTTGTGCTCTTTGTTTTAGACTATGCCTAACACTCGTACTAATTTTTTCTGCACTTCAGTTATATCAGAGTTTGTAAATCAGGATTGAATGAAATATTTACCCCATAATTTATAAAATTTGATTTTACTATTATTGTGCTGTTTCCTAAATATTTAGACAATCTTTGTTTAATATTGATTCGCCGGCGATATGAATGTTGAATATTTTTATTTAAATTGTTAACTCCGCAGAAACGCACAGTGACTTAAAGCTTTCATGTCATATAACCGACCGCCTCCTGGCGGCCGGTAATAACTTTGTTATAAATGAAGATATTTTGATTCCTTTTTCAGTTTTACAATGAATTTACATGGTTACATGGACCATGAAAAAACGCAAAAATCTCAAATTCGATAAATTTGCCATAAGGTCGATTTTTATCCGACTTTGTAAAATACGATAAATTCACACCTCTCTCCCGTTTACTTCTAAAGCACCACTCACTTCGATATAAGCAATATCCGGTGTCGGTAATACACAGTGATGCATACTCCACTAATTTAGTTCTATCAAATGACACCAAGGTCAATGACCTTGTGACCTTGACTGTGACCTACATGCTAAAATTACTGTTCGGAACTTTGTTATCGGGCGCAGTGTTCACAAATACACCTTATTTGCTCTGTATGTAAATTTTGACATTGTTTCCTCCGTCCTTCTGCATGTGCTTCAACATATACGACTTCTCAAATCTGTAGTCAATATCACTATCACAGCCACAACAATGCGTGGTGATTTTGTAGCAAAAACGAATTTGTTATGTTCAGTATAATCCCGAAAGCATAAATCGATACTGGAGAATACGTTCTAATTCTTGGTGCACATTACAAGGCACTAACACTAAAACATTTTCTACTTTTCCCAACAATAAAAACAAGTCTGTAATGCCCCAGTATGTATTTTTCTGCCTCATCTTGAATAGATATCACCGTTCACGGTACTCCAGCATACTAGAGGTTCACGGCGAGATACTTTTGACTTGGCCTCTAGCATCCATTGTTAAAATTGTCGCCGCTAAAATCCCAAGTGGAAATATTTTAATAAGGCTTTGTATATTAACGAATGGTACGAAATAATTAAATTCTCAATATTTACGATAAAACTTACGCACAAAACACTGTTAACCTCTCGTATTAGCAACGCATAAAACACTGTTAACCTCTCGTATTAGCAATAAATCCATTATTTTTGAATCGAAACAGAAATAGAAACAAGTTGTCTGTTTAAAATTCGGAAGTGGAATTCAGAATATCTGACGAAACGAAAGCAGTATAATGTGACGAAAATTTCGTTTTCTGACAAAGCAATCCGCAAAATTAATGTGAAGTCAAATCGAAAGTACACTGTACTTCTGGTGACAAATTAGAATAATGACAATTTTCATTAATTAACAATAGTGCACACAAAATAAAATGGATTTATTATTTCTTGTGACTTTCAAACCCCATGCGAACACGTAGGTACCTGAAAATTACTTGTTAACAGTTTATTTCACGCATAATACGTTCCGCCCAAAATCTCAGACGGAACAAGCTCGTTAGAAAATGGCTTTCGGATGTAAGAGGTATATCTTACAGAGCAAGATCCGCATCCGAGGTATATAAGGAGCGTAGGGACGTTAACCGAGGCTCTTACTTGCAGGAGTACGTTCGCGGTAGCTCAGTCAATAGAGACCTCGCTCCGTGTTCGGGAGGTCGTTCGTTTGTATCTCGGCCGCGAGTGACCTAGTCAATAAAATGGATAGCAACTATTCCTTGGCCGGCACCTTGAAATGAAAGTTGCGGGTCCTTCGGATGAGACCTTTAAAACAGAGGCCCCGTGTTAGCGGCAGGCGTTGGCACGATAAAGATCCCTCACTGCTCTTGTAGCCCTTCACCGACATACAGTGACGTCCCCATATGAATGAAAAATTCTCGAGAGGGACCAATATACAATCAATCAATCTTCAATAGATATCCACCGAAACATGGCTGAAAAATTGCCGACTCAGTGTTAAACAATATACAATCAATCTATAGATACCGTAAATCTGGAAATTTTTGCTGTAGATAAATTTTTAGCAAATTTGCGAGTTCATTGCATTCGCAAAAATATTTTTCTTAAAAATAAATTACCAATAAGAAAATGTAAACAAAACTGGTCATTCGCAAAATTTTGAAACGTAAAAATTAATGAACAGCATTTTGACCCGAATTCGCAAAATAAAATCGACGTAAAAATTTCCAGATTTACGGTATACACTTTCTTGTGGCAAACAGTTATCAGCTACAGCTTCCGTCCTTACTAGCATCCTTGCCAGCTCCTCTCCACGGCGAGCATTAAGTATATAACGTCAGCCTTGCCACAATAAGAGATCGTAACCATGCATACTTCTCTATGGTGAAGTATTCCACGGTTTCTGTTTGGATGATTTGTTCCGGTTTGCCATTTTCGCGTCTGATGGTAAATTTTCGAGACTTTTCCATACAGTTTTTATTGCATTCATGTCTTCCACTAGAATATATTTCGTTAGACCTATGTTTGTATGCTACCTTTAACTATACTGAAAGGAAAATTAAACGCAAGGTATCATAATATTAGAAATTGTTTTGATCGCATGATCCAAATTTAGAAGTCTCTATCAAGACTGAAGCTCTACTGGTTTGTACTTAAAACGAAACAAGAGAAAAGAATCAGTTGTGACTTGAAACTTTACAACAGCGATGGATAGAATTATGATGATCCTTGATTAAGTCTCTTTTTGTGACACTATATTGCAATAAGACTACAACTGTAAGAGTAGCTTTAAAGAAAAATTGACGGTATTTTTAATTTTAGTAACCATGGCAACCTCATTTATCAAAAAACACACACGCACACAAATTTAGACAATTATGTATCAGAGTGTAGTCCACTAACATTGCCACATTATATTATAATCAGACTAAAACTGTATTTGGAGTAGGGTTTTGAGAGTATTTTTGTCCAAGGTTAAAATCAATTTCAGTTAATACCTTTATTGAAGTCAGCAGTGTTGAATTTAGTGATATGACGTCCTTAAATGTCGCAACCTCTAAGTTTCAAATAGTGACGACTTCGTTGTACTTTTCCAGAATTTCTTCAGCGTGGTTTCCCCACAATTTACACTGGCGGTCCCTTCCATTGACTCAATGGTGATTTCTTTTCTTTGTCATAGAATCCCCTAATAGCAAGACAACTTTCTGATGATCTAATTTTCGTACGACTTAACAATTTTGCAAGATTTCAAATCTTACAAAAAATAACAAAACGAAAAACAAAATCAGCAGTAAATAATTCTAAGTTACATGTCATAGCAATGACTAAAAGGGCCTCTTTAATTTCATTTTAAATAAAACTTGATTTATATTACTTGCAGGTTTTACAATTTGTTATTAGTCTTTTCCATCTTCTTGTTTGAAGAAGGTAACGGATTAGCTTAGGTTTGCCGGAAGATCTCAGCCAGTTTACGGAGATGACCGAGGGACAACCGTGGTAGGGCTAATGTCAGTAAAAAAATTATGTAGAAATACAAAATCAAGAAATTCAAAAGAATAATACGGTCTGATGGGTATCATTTTATATACTGTTTAAGGTTGTTGCTAGTATAGGTCTCAATTTAAGGCCCATCACCGCCGGCATTCAGTGACCTCTCTGTGTAAACTTTAAGATAACAAACATTCAATCAATTACATATTCAGTATAATAGAATCTATTTTCTTAAACAGGAGATAAAAAATGTCACAACTTTACATATTTGCAGTTCATTACGGTAGATCACATTCACTCTTTAGAAAGTTTGCCAATAGTTCGCAATCTCAACTCGCACTCTAACTCGCAGTTCTTCTTCTTCTCTGGTGTTCGTCTCACCTCCCTCTCTCTGTTAAGTTGTGTTCGGTTTCCAACCGTGATCCTCTTCTTCACTAGCGCTCTGCAATTCCTTTTGAGAAGAGGTGCTCAAGGGTTTATAGAACAACAACATAGCTTCAATATCTTGGTTGAGATGAGTCGATACTGAGCTGGAACATGATTTAGAATGTCAATTTTTAATGCTCTTATTTACTCTCTTTACATGAATCCATGCTTTCCCTATCTTGTAGCAAAATGAAGCCTCCTCTGTGTGATGTGAGCTGTCTGTGATACATGTAAGTATGGTTGAATGTTGCAGGAAATATGTAAAATCCATATATTGTAATATATGCTGAAATCTCTTGGTTGAAGGTGGTTTAACACCCAACAATGATCTACGATGGCTGCATCTAAAATAGACCCAGGAAACAAGTCAGATGAGTACACTCGTGCATCATTTTCTGAAACTGCCTTTACAGTGTATCTGCTCTTAAAATTACTGAAAGAAAGGGAATACGTAATTTTCTGAGTAAGCTCACCCTCTTTGTTTGCTATTTAAAGGTTTTGGCGCTATTTTCCTCGACATATTTTCATGCTCTGAATTTCACTTTTTAAATATCTGATTTTAACCCCTTAGAAGATCCTTTTGAAGGAATAGGGAATGCATGATTAATTTTTCTTCCGACTCCTAAATTTTCTCAAGAATTTTACCTCTGGTTTGGCACAATTTCCTTTAACAGTAGTACTGCTTTAAGACCTTCTCCGCATTTGCAGCCAGGTGTATTTTTTATAAATGCTTCTCCTGTTAGGTTTCTTAGAAAGTCAAGTCCAATAAACTTGCCTGGAATTGGGAGTATATTTTATATAATGCTTATTTAAAGTATCAGGTTTATATCAAATTGGCTAGAACTAATTATTATGTGAATTTAAATTGGAAACATATTGAAATAAACATGATTTGAAATTGATTGAAAGATAAGATAGACAAACATTCTTACCATAACATGCATTACTTCGAGCCTAGTCATCTTGACTACGCATCTTGACACTGACTTTTTCTCTAGTTGCACTGACTCTCTTAAAGGCTGTGCTGTCATGTGCAAACAGATGCATGGGCAGAACTGGCATAATGCAGCATTTCTACAATCACATCCGGTTGGTTCCATGGCTTAAGCTGAGCCCAAAAATTTTCCTACATTTTTGTCTTCTCAATGTTTCGTTCAACTTTCTGGCATGCATGTAAATTCTACACCTTTTGGATCGGCTTGAAAACCCTGCAATTCTGCCAATTAATGAAGCTGCACCTACATAGAGTACAGGTTTATCTAAATCATAATTCTGGGGTAGGGCTTAAAATATAGAAATGAATAAATTGACTTCATCTTACCAGTCGTTATTTCTCATGCGGTCTATGTCAGAGCCTCTGTCTTACCAAATGTATCATTCGTCTAAATCGGACTCTGGCTTAAAAAGATATGAATGGTTGCCGAAAGTCTAACTTGTTATACTAGAATCGTCTGAATCTGACAATACATCCGACATGAAATGGTTTGCATCGGTTCAGACTATTTTATGATTAGTGTTTTGTATTTTAATATGTGCAATTAATTATTGTATATTTTTCTGAGGTATTCCACATTGTTTAGCATGGTCAATAGTATGCGTATGAAATGAGTTGGAATTTTTAAGGGTGACAAGATACTGTCTTGGGGTATGACGCTGGGGAAAGGAGTAGAAGTAACAGGATCTGTTGTCCAATACCCTCTCATGCTAGCTGTCTCGCGAGTCCTATAGCTACATCATTACATCAGTGCAATGAACTGCTTCATTTCAGACTTTTTAGTGTCATGCCATTTTTGGTACCTGCTACTTTGTTTCAGGTGAAGAAGTATCTGTTCGAGTTAAATCCTGTCTAGTCGCGGTAAACCCTGAGTTGGTCTTGCTGCACTGGTTTTCATTCCCGCATTTCTAGATCTTATCTATCTCGAATCGATTATGGCTAAAATATTGTATACTTGGCGGAAAACAGCAATAATCAATCAGTCTTCTGCTGCCTAAAAGAATGATCTGTATATGTCGACCCCAAACTGCTTTTTATACGCTATAGGTACTTGGTGTAGCGAAGAGCTGTATCCAACCTTTTAGAGCCCGATTGAGGCACTTATCTAATAGAGAAGCAGCAGTTTAAGGTTTCAACAATCAGAAATCTATTGGAAGCCATGCCAATACATCAGAAAGAAAAACTATCAATGATGTTATACAAGAACATAGACTAAATAATAGAGAGAAAAAAATCAGACTCTTAGATGGAGTAATTACAATTTTTAGTTTTTTTTTTCGACAGCAAAAAATCTTCGATCTCATCATAACTAACTTTTTATGTTATCGAAATTTTTCTAGATGGCGTTGAGATGGACAATTTAAATGATGTTTGGTTATCAGGGAACTTACAGTTTATCTTGACCTTCAGGGGACTTTGCAAGTTTGATATACTTTGTTTCATATTGCTGGGTTTGCACTTTAGTGTCGGTACGTCTGAATTATATTCCATCATCTTTGTTGCAGACTCCAAAAAGAGTCGTACTCATTGACACACAAGAAACAAAATGACATTCACTGACTCAACTTCCGCATAACTGATGGCCCCAATATCTGCAATTTCTTCGATTCTAGTTTCGGGACATGTTGTAAGCGAATTGATATTGTCAAAATTTCTTACTGACACATTAAAAAAAGTGTAACTCTTTGCAATTGCTAATTGAATCTGCTACATATGTTTGTACCAGGCACATAGTTGATTGGAGTCAAAGGCATACTGTTTCCTTACGATAAAAATCAGGAGTTAGATGACCTGAATAATCTTCAGAAGACCAGTGCTTAAAGTAGATGCTCATCAAGTGACTTTGACTTCACAGATCTTGTGGACTCTTACAAAAGAGCAGAAACATGACAGCAGAGAAGATAGTCTTGTCCTATATTGCTTCAAAAGTGTCATTCAAAGATGTTCTTGCAATGATTCCCGAAATTACACCGCACAGATATTATGCTGCCCTTAATCATTCGAAGAAAATTGGTGCTGCACTTCCCACTCCAGACAAGAAAATTAACAGACAAATAAATGGATCCAGATAAACTTGATGCTTTCCTTGATTTCATTACCTCCAGCCATATTGTTCGTGACATCCCGTATTTGGAAAAGAAATCAGTGCAAAGTATGCCAAATGTTGTGATGTGCATGAGTTCTGCTAAACAAAGTACAAAGCTTATTATCAAGAAAACAACGTTATGGAATTAGGTATGCAATTTCACCTGGATATATTTTGTACATTTTATATTTTGTTACTTAATTGAACGTCTTAGTAATAGAAAGATCATATTAGGTAAAATTTATGTGATTAAGAAGGGGCGGAGGGAGCGAAGTGACCGAGCCCCCTTCTTAATCACTTAAATTTTACTTTAAATGATCTAACTAACTTATAACCTATCATGTTTTTCATTGGCTAATGAGTCAGCCCGGAGATTTACTGCATAGACTTAAAATCTTAACAATTAAGTGATCAACTTAATAGGAAATTTAGCAGCTGCCGATTGGAGAAAAAAGCGGGTTATGTTCTAAATGCAATTAGGTAGTTTTTCCTTGCAGTTTAATTAATGTGCCACACATTTTTTCAATTATAGAGAGTTCATATGGTCAAGAAAAATTTTTAAAATCAAAATATAGAAACAAATCCCAATATAAATGAATACAAAAAAATATCATACAGTGTATATACATTAGCTTTTTATTATTGTTTTATTTAAAAATCGTTATATTTTCACACATATTTGTTAAAAATGTCATTTAGACAATTTTACAGGAGATAGAACAATGTTCAGGATTCTTACACAATGTGGTGCCCAAGTCAGAAAGAGTCTGGAAGGCCTAGATTACTTTGTTGCTAAAGGAGGTCGTGCATTTGTAACTCTGCAAGATGTCATGGACAAGCTGCTGAGTTGTCAAGTAATTTCTGGTGACCAGAAGGACTATTAGGACTATTAGGCTCTGCTCTTACAGTCTAAACAGTATCTAAGAACAGATTTCAAGGAAAGAAATATTGCTGATTGCTTAATGGCCTCTAAATGAAATGTACATACTCTGTCTTAATAAAAAAATGTCTGTACCATGTATGAATCAGTTGTAATTTTTGTTCCAGTTTGATAATTTTAAAACATATTATTTTTTTTACATTCTGGTATTAATACACTCTTGTACTATTTATCGATGTCTAGTAAGATGGGAGCCCAGGATATATATTAATACTATATTGTTGTATGGTATTCATATTCATATAATTAATTATACATGCAATGTCCATATTCATAAGCATCAAAACAAACTTAGGATGATCTTAGGACAGGTATTATGTTGTCCTAAAGTTGGGAAAAATTTAGGAAAGTTCCTAAATTTAGGAAAGCTTCGAGAAACTGACTTAAGACTAGGATATTTCCTTAGACGTTCTTAGGACACACCATAATCCTCAGATAGCTTCGTGAACATTCCTGCTGGATTAAAAAAAATCTTATTCTCCTTAACTGTGTCAATTTGTTTTCCTTTCATAGGGTACAAATGTCAACTTTTATAATACCTTTTCTAAGACTTCCAAAAACCTTGAATCTTATAAAGATTAATAAATGACAATTGTTGCATGAAAAAAAATCATTTTCAAGCTTCATTTTGATGCATTTCAAATTAAATATTGATTTTTGGAGTTATCCTTCCTGGCTGAGGATCGGATATCCTTAAGGTGTTGCAAAAATTTAAGTTGTTGTATTCTTAATAAACTCAATCTCAATGCATTCACAATTGTATTTTGTCGATGTGAACGTGTCAATGCATTGACAATTCCATTTTGTCAACGAGTAAATGCATTGACAATTTTATTCTGTCAATGTCAACGTGTCATTGCATTGACAATTTCAATAAGTCATAGAATGTATAATAATCAATGATAACCTTATCACTCATTTCAGATGGAGATGAATCCTCAAGGAATTATTAATTCCGTATACTCCAGTTGACCTGACTTCATTTTATTATGCATATCTGCTGTCTTGTTTTTTCCTTCACCTTCATGAACATTTACAAATGATGCTACACGAACTCTTAAAGCAAAATCTGAGGGCAAAGTGATTTCCGTTTTCAAAATATAATCTACGGACTCGGTTAAGTATTCTGACAATGCTGAATGAGAATAAAAAGGGAATCATTTTTTTTTTTCAAAATGGCATTCATTCCTTTGATATCACCTTCGTGTAGAGTGTCCTGAAATTGAAGAACTACAAAATACCATTGCAGGTAATTCATCACATAGTTATGAAGGTCATTTTGATGGCCATTGTCTAAATATGAACATTTCATGTAGAGTTCCTCTTTATCGGCATGTAATTTGCATCCTCTCCTCACTCCTGATAAAAAAAACTTGAATGTGAAAAGAGTTTTCATTAATCTGGATAGATACTGTCACTGTTTTGTCAATAACATTTGAAGTAAAAAAGAATGTCCTCCAACTTGTTCATATACGTTGACTTTGTTAGGATTCTGTGGAGAAAAAAAAATCCCAGTAAGATTTCTATTACTAGTGTTTCAGAATGTTGCTATGTAAAGAGCATTTCAAAGTGAAAATTTAGTTAAAATCATACCAGTAATATCATACTGACCTGAGTGTTAAATTGAATATACAGGTCCGCACGAATTTCATTAAACAGAACATAAAAAATAGCCCTTTTTCTTGTCATCAGTTGTTTGGCAATATTATAAGGAACAACAATATTCACATGTTTGTCAGACAAATTGATCATTTGAAACTTCTCCATTATGTAAGTCAGGAAGTATGAATGACCCACTGAAGTGAAGAAATCTTCATGTGATTAATTATAAAAAAAGAAATTAAAATAATGAAAGCTAAAATTGTCTTCTCTGTCATTAAGATTTGATATTTTTTTAAATCACAAAACGGTAAACATTCTCATTAAACCAGTATCTGAAATCTACTTTTCACATTTCCATTTTCCCAAATAATTAGCTAAATGCTATTTATATTTGAATAATGATTCATATGTGGTGTAGGTTTTTCAAAATTTTCTGGGATTCTTTCACGAATTAGTAGCGAAATGACCGCTAGCATTAGTACTTTGCACAATTCTTGTGCAACAGTTAAACTATTAAATTATATTGTATGTAGTGTGTTTGTATATATTTAATTGTATTCGCAAACAGGAAAGTATTGTCGTTTAGAACTCCAACATTCTTTCTGACTTTTTCATTGGCAAGATACTGTATACAGGGTTATTTTCGCCCTTTCACGCTTGCAAACAATTTTACCCCGTTTTAAATTCGCCCAGTCAAAGTTTTGTTTAAGAAATTAAACTGAATTGTTTCAATTCGCCCCGTTTTAAATTCGCCCAAATGAGAGAAGGGCGAAAGGGGCGAAAATAAAACGGGGCGACAATTTCCCTGTATACAGTACTTCATAGCAGGCGAAGTATAGATCTGCTGGAATAATCACTGGTAATCCGCGCCCAAACTAAAAGTTTAAAATTGAATCGATGTAAAGTAAAAGTGATATACCTATTATCAATGATTATCAATAATCGGGCCATCTTTTTCTCTAGATAAATCAAAAAACAGTAATACTGTATGTACAAGACCCGATTTATAAAATGTCATACCTTTTCCCTGACTTCAACTAGTTCTTGTGTTTCTAACAGTTTATTTTCAAGACTTGATAAGTTTGCCCTTTTTCTATCTCACTCACTCCTGATTGGTTCACATTTTTATGCCCCCGTAAACGAAGTTTCGGGGGCATATAGTTTTTGTCGTGTCTGTCTGTCTTTCTGTCTCTCTGTCCGCAAAAACTTTAACCTTGTCCATAACTTTTGATTTAGTGGAGCTGTGACTTTTATATTTAACATGTTTATTCCTTGTGACAAGATCTTTCTTTTGGTACCACCAAATTATTAGTAATTTGAAGAGTACTCATCCATTTGCTTAGATAGATAAAATGCTACAGAATTTTTTAAAGATGTTCCCTCAGACCTGAATTCATATTCCCTTTCTCAGTGGCGTAGCATCGTTTTTGAAGGGGGGGGGGCAGCTAGAGAAAATAAAATTAAAAATTTTACTTACCTGAAAAAGTTGACAAGCTTTGAAAAAAAGGAAGAAGTTGTTCAAAGTCGAAAATCCTATTTTGTGGGGGAAGGGGGGAGGTAGACGTACACTTTTTCTCAGTGTCAACTACTTTCAGTAGCAATTCTGATACTAAATTTTCGGTACATCATTAAAATTCTAAAATTAGGGGGGGGGGGTCTAACCTGCCTTTCGATTTACATTTCCTATAGTATAAGTAAGGTTGCTACGCCACTGTTTCTTACAATAATTTTAAGAGCAGATACACTGTAAAGGCAGTTTCAGAAAATGATGAACGAGTGTACTCATCTGACTTGTTTCCTGGGTCTATTTTAGATGCAGCCATCGTAGATCACTGTTGGGTGCTTCATTTCTTAACCTGAACGTAGAGTCGATATAACCAACAGCTGGTTTTTCTTTGACTATAATGTCTTCATACCCCATTACTGGTTCCAGGTTTTCCACATCTTTGATTGTAGAATTTACTGCTGTTGATACCTTTTATTTTTCGTTCACATTCTCAGTGTTAGATTTTTCTATTTTATAAGATTTCCCGGGCTCCAAGAGAGATATCTGCTCTTCACACACAATTAGCACGATGGCTTCACAGTGTTTTCCGCTTTAATGCATTCACGATTCCTTGACGATTTTCATTTAGTATTTATTCAAGGAATAACTTATTTTATTGATTTTCTCATGTGATAATTAAATTCATTGGCTAGCGTGATTATTTGCATGATTTTAAGACAATAATAAATCTACTTAATGAATTTGAGAAATTAAAGACCGAGAACAAAAAAAAACTACTCATCCAGCATTCTTTTAAAAACAATTTCGGAGTAGGAGATGCTGGAAAGTTAACAGCTTAAAGCTTCCATCGATTTGGGAAATTCAGTAAAGCAAGACTACGTCCAATTCTTGTGAGATTCAAGAACTTCCATGATATCAAGATCGTTCGGAAATCCAGTTACAATATAAAGGATACGGATTACAACAAAGGGGAGCAATTGCCTGGGGAGTATTGCAGATAAAATACTTGTATGCAAAATTTCATTCCCTTCCAAGTCATATGCCTGCAAACTGGACAGATATAAAAATTGGGCTCTGTATACCTTGGTCTCAGTTTCCTCAGGCCCAGCAGTCTATTATAGATTGAACAAATTTTTCTTCAACTTTATTTTAGCAATTAACGATCCTGGGTGTATTCCGTCGGCCAAAAGGGAATTTAGCGAATTCCCTAATTTTTGATTTTTTTTCCTGATTTTGTTTTTGAGGTTCTATGGAGATCAACAGCAAATTCTGATGAGTGGGTTTTCAGATTATTTCAGATAATTGTTGAATCAGGTAGTTCCCTTTCTTGATGTTAAAAAGAAATTGAGGGTTCGTGTGTCCTATAGCTGTATTCCAGGCTTTTATTGAATACGGTGGAACTAACAAGATGACTGTGACTTTGGAGCCTGGG
Source organism: Saccostrea glomerata (assembly GCA_003671525.1). NCBI lineage: Eukaryota > Metazoa > Mollusca > Bivalvia > Ostreida > Ostreidae > Saccostrea > Saccostrea glomerata. The sequence continues at coordinate 1,011,538 of PRKT01000143.1, forward strand.
TATTTATTCATGATGATAATGATCTCGTAAAATTTTGTTGGTATATGTTGTAGGACTTCATTTTTATTTGGTTTAGATTTATGCATTTATTGTTCCTGCTGATTAAATTGCACGTACCTAGCAACACATTGCCGTATTTTCTGATTTTGTTCCTATGCTTGATTTAAGCCACGCAGTACTGTCCTCGATCTGACCTACACTTTTTGAAAACAAAATTATGTCACATTTGTTGGCGATTGTTCTTTTTTTGTCTTTGGATCCATATTTCTTTACTGTCAGAGAGGACTACAGCTTGGTAGATTTTTTTCCCATATGGTTCTGGTGCAGGCAGGTTTAAAAATTTCATAAGTTTTGACTCGGTCATGATATCGAGTGGTGAAACTAAGCATCTGTTTTTAGTGTCGTTTTATTTAAAAAAAAACATCCTTTCTTGTAAAGTCATGTAATCAAATAACCTGTTAATTACATTATTTACAATAATTTCTTGATTATATAATATAGCACAAGGGAGATAACTCTAAACCGTTTCACTACACTGAAGCTTTTGACTGACAAGGTGGTAGGTGTATGTGAGTGGTGTTCGGTAGTTTTTCTCCATAGTTCCTGGCATATAGCTTTAGCTAAGCAAGGGCTTCAGAGGTGCTGGACTGCTTTGGCTTTGTTCTACTTTGTTTGGTAATTGTTTTCTCTTTATTCATTAAAAATGTAAAGATATGCTTAATAAGATAGTAAATGATAAAGAGCACCATTTCAACCTCCTTCAATAAACCCAAATATTATCCAAACAGAATTTATATTTTTTCGAGATGCAAAGCTTTGAAAATACACGGGGTCCACGGGCCTTATAAGTCACCTGATTATAATAAATAACGCACGACGACGGACGAAAACAGATAGTAAAAGGTCACCTGATTGAAACTGTTGACCTAATGATTGGAAACGACATCTTGGATATTCAACTGTAATTTTTATTTATGATTTCTTCAAATGTGAAATTAAACTTAATAATTTAGCACTGTTAACACAAATGCTGGTACAACAGGAATCTGGGTTCTAGAGGAAAATCTCTGCTGTTGCTGTAAATATAACACATTAAAGTTTACTTTGGGTATTTCACTTTCCATTAAAGTTGATGATTGGGGGTTTGTCATGTTGCAGCTTGTGAACAACCCCATTCATGCCGTTAAAAAGTCCTAAATTACCTACCGAAAATGCTGTTTTGTGCCGATTTTTTTCCTCAATTTCTACCTGCAAATAGCCTGATCGTAGGTCGAATTTTATGAAAAAACTTTGCTCCTAACAGGGTATGTATGACGTCATAAAACCGAGGAAGCATATAGCAAACCTTACGCGTTTTTGAGTTTAGCATTCTCATGTCAAGACAAATCCACAACGATCCATCTGTTTTCCGACACAGTACCACGTTTGAGGAATAATTGTTGTTAGATTCGCGAATGACTCCGGCCTCTAACATCTCACGCATGTGTCGACGAACTTCCTCATGCATACCCGGAGGAATTCTGCGATACGGTTGTTTAAACGGTTTTGTGTCCTCTAATTCAATTGAATGTTTGACTTAATCAATTCTTCCAAGATCTAACCAATAGCGGATATCTGTATACTGGAAATCAAAATGATATTGATAATTTCATGATATATTAAATTTCTTTTTATAAAAATCTCATTGTTTCGTTTTATTCCTTACCTTCACCGTTTAGAGAAAGGTTTCATTTCATTGGTTTCAATGCAACCTCTAAGTTGCAAACAGTGACGACTTCGTTGTTCTTTTTATAAAAAAAAATTCAGCGTGGTTTCCCCACAATTTACACTGGCGGTCCCTTCCATTGACTCAATGGTGATTTCTTTTCTTTTGCTATTAGGGGATTCTATGACAGATAACTTTCTGATGATCTAATTTTCGTACGACTTAATTTTTAGAGATTTCAAATCTTAAAATAAATGACAAAACGACAAACAAAATCAGCAGTAATTAATTCTCAATAACATATTTTTCATAGCAATGACTAAAAGGGTCTCTTAACGAGGCCGAGTCTAATTCGAGTGCGCATCACTTTGCGCAGCTTTTTAATTTCATGCAGTCATTAATTATTTTAATTTTAATACAAAATTAACATTATTTGTAACTCCTACTGATCTGAAAATGTGATTTTACGACAATTATTGGGAAAAAAAACGTTGAAATGGCTCTAACAACGTCACCATAGATATGTATTTTTACCGTAATATGGCAATTTTAGAGGTATTTGGCTTCGACCTTGACCAATCGAGATGGTGCACTATTTTGAAATTTCACAATTTGGTGACTTTTTACATTTACTTTCATGAAACAGAAATCCCTAGGGCAGAAGTACAAAAAATATGGAAAAAATGTAATAATTTGGCGATTTTCCAACAAATTCCAATAAGGTCCAATAGTAAAGTTTGACAACATTTAAAATGGCCCACTAAGAAAACGGGGTGGTAAACATTCGATATTTTAATCCTAAAACAATAAATATAACAGTAAAAATTAATTATCAAAAAATTATCAAAATCCCTAGGGCAGAAATACTTAGACTCGGCCTCGTTAAATTTCATTATAAATAAAATTTGATTTTTATTGCTTGCATGTTTTACAATTTGTTATTATTCTTTTCCATTTTCTTGTTTGAAGAAGGTAACGAATTAGCTGAGGTTTGCCGAAAGATCTTGGCCAATTTACGGCGATGACCGAGGGACAACCGTGGTATGGCTAATGCCAGTAAGAAAAATTATGTAAGAATACAAAATCAAGATATTCAAAAGAATAATACGGTCCGATGGGTATAGATCATTAAGGTCTTCCGCTCAGGCGGAAGACCTTCTACTGATTCTGATGGTTAAGATTATTCTCTATTATTCTTTTTTTTTTCCTAGACGCCAACTTTGAGACCTCGTAACTCGCTCATTTCTGAACGGATTTCGCTCAAATTTTCAGAGTTTTTGGACGTTACAAAACTCAATTAAAATGTTTTCATACATATCAAAAATTCCCTTCCGCTTTCGAGTTATTTCCCTTTAAGTGAAAATTTGGTACTGTTCGTTTCCAGACAAAGGCTCAGAAACGACAAAAGCTGGAGCAGAATGTCTACTGCATTTAAATACTAGAAGAATTGAAGTTGTGCACATCGGGTTTTCTTTTTCGATTTCTGCGCTCCAAAGGGTGCTAGATAGGGGTCAAAAATGAGAATGCCTAAAAGCGCCAAATTTTACATATATTTCCTTGTGTATCTTTTAAATTAAAAATAATTTGTTAAGACATATTTCACAAATATTGTGCATAATTTTAAGATCTATCATTTGACATCATTAAAAAGGGGCTGGCCCCTCAAATTAGGGGTCAAGAGAGCATGAAAGTTTCTGCATTATAACTCAAAAACGGTAAATATTTCGATATGGTTATCGATTTGAAATGAGTCTTTAACATCTTATTGATCTCATGAAAACGTTATTTTGTTCGAATCTTGTGTTAATGAATGAGCAGCAAACTTTATGTACAGGTAACTGATTAATTTTATACGGCAAGTGAAGAATTCTTTATGCTTACGCGTATAACACGTACAACTGAAATAAACTGGATAAGAATAATATACTTCACTAAACTGAATGATAAACTTTGTTGAAATGAATTTTTAAACGTATTCTCTAGCTAGATGTCATACAGATTATTCAGAGACAACTTTCTCCTTGTATTTAGTTTGAATTACAAGACGGGAGATAGGAAAAATACTTATCATCTCTCATTCGATTGATACTCAATGTTGCATTATTTATAAAAAAAAAAATCAAGCTTAAAATAATTCACTGTCATTTTATTCATGCATCGTGAAATTTTCCTCGGACCTTGACTGCTTTGTTTACAGTTGTGCAACCTGTTTATCGATCGCGCATGCATTGACCTATATACATTCCGGAGGTCAACATTACCGCTCTTTGATTTTTACGCGAGTCCCAGAGTTATCTAAAACGATGCTAGTCATCGATTTACTCAGTTTAAAATCAAGAATTTGTTATTTGCGTAAATCGTAAGAATATTTCTAGACACAAATATAAAGTTTTTCTTGAACATGTACGAGTATTAAAAGATAAAATGTCTGATTCTATTCTTTGACGAATGAATAAAAGGCGCTGCGATTTTGCTCAGGTACAGATGATTTCTCTGGACGAGTCCAT
>PRKT01000143.1:1015757-1089225 GCA_003671525.1 Saccostrea glomerata
AAACGTTTTGGTAACTCGGAATAGTCCAGAGTAAAACTATATTTTCTTGATGACGGAATGTCCAGTACATCTAATGTTCACGTCCGGGATAGTTCACGGCAGTTTCATCACACATACGCAATTATCATACAAGTCGAACGCTCTTTGAGGTTGAGGATTGACACTAATTCCTTAGATAAATACTGAGTATCAAATTCCTTTTTACTGTCTTAACTTAACTTGATAGGTAAATAATTTTAGCATATGTTAAAAATAAGCATTAGAAATAATTCTTTTCATAAAATTCAATTCTGTTACATTTCAAATGAATTTGTAAAATTAACTTTATGACAATTGTCATGCTGCAGGTCTGTAGCTCGCTAGCTGTTCTAAAAAAATTGAGATGGATCACCAGAGAGCTACAGTGCCATCCATATTATCTCAAGTTCAGGCTCAGAAGGACTATTTAAAACGGTTGTAAGGAATGTTTAACTGTAGAAAAGTTTAAGGAATGTGTTAGAGACACACGGTAAATATAATATTTTTAAATTCAAGCAGTTGAAAAACACGGATATTGAATATAGCTTCGGTGCAATTTTTTTCTAATATTTTCTAGTTTTTTATTCTTCGTATTTCGCAATTTATCATGTTCAAATAACGTGTATTTATTTTTATTAGGGCACATTAAACCTTATTTGTCAACAAGTCTGACAGTGTCCATCTGTCACGATAACTTTAAACTTGATAATAACTATTGAATGAGTTGAAATAGGACTTTCATATTTCACATGAGCATTATTTGTGACATGTGATTTTCAAATATACTGTGATTTTTAACTCCATGACCTTGATCTTGACCTACTTAAAAAATAACATTGCTTTAAATTGACCATAACTATCGAAAGTTTTCATTTTATAAACATGTACATGTAATACCTGTGTCAACGCCTTTGAAAATGCATTATGATTTTTGACCCTTTGACCTTGAAGTTTGACCCACTTTTCAAAAACATTAACCATAGTCATACCTTTTGAGAGAAAAAAAGATCGATTAGGGCTTTTATTTTACCACTGTGTATTACCTGTAACAACATTTTTTTAAATACCGATACGCTGATTTTGACAACGTGACCTTGAGGCTTGACTTACTTTTCACAATTTTAATCTTGATCATAACTTTTGAATGAGAAGAGATAGGATTTTCGTATTACACAAAAATCAAATGTATGAAACCTGTGATAAAATCATACCAAATACTAGCATGTAATGAAATTTGACCTTGAAGTTTAACCGGCTTTAAACATTGCTTAAAATTGACCATCACTTTTGATAAAGAAAGGATAACGCTTTCATACCTAGATTTACACATGTATACACGTATTAGCTGTGACAAGGCCTATCGAAAAAAGTATAGCTTAAGAATTCGTCAATACGGTAGCACACAAATGGCTTTGCTTATCACCAGCGTGTGTCATGGTGTGACGTAAGGTCATTTTAACAAGGTCAAGGTCGCAATCATTCCTTTACTATTTTTTTTAATAGTAAAACATAAATAAGATGACATTTACCCTTAAAAGATTGCTTTTACATTAGAACGTGGAATGACCTTGACCCAAGGTCATTTCTCCCTGTCCGCAGCTCCGACGGAAGACCTATTCGTTGCTTTGCAACGAGCTCGGCTCTAGTTTCATATACTGGTTGAGGTTGTTGCTAAAGACGGTAAGCTTTTTTAAAAAGCTCTACTTGTTTACATAACAAATCCAAACAAATCGATATCCATTACTGCTGAAGGTGGCGTCTTCGTTTCGTTCCATTGTCTATGTTATTATTATGCATGTTAAGACAATCAAGAACAGGAACCCTCCCTGCTCAATCGTCTTGAGTGTCGAGTATAGGTCTCAATTTAAGGCCCATCACCGCCGGCATTCAGTGACCTCTCTGTATGAAACTTTAAGATAACTAACATTCAATCAACTACATATTCAGTATAATAAAATCTCTTTTCTTAAACAGAAGATAAAAAATGTCACAACTTCACATATTTGCAGTCCATTACGGTAGATCATATTCACTCTTCAAAAAGTTTGCCCATAGTTCGCAATCTCCTTAACTCGCACTCTAACTCGCTGTTCTTCTTCTCTGGTGTCGACCCTATTAAAAAAATTACTGAAATGTTATTAGACATAGCAAATGAATGCATACCTAAAACTCCGACAAATTCTTCTAAAATTAAAAAAAACATGGTTCACAGACGAATGTGATGCAGCCATTAAAGCTCGCAAAAAAGCAGAAAGACTTTTTAACAAATTACCAACTTCTATAAATCTAGATAATTTTCGGATATTCCGAGCAAAAGCTCGAAGAACGATAAATTACAATAAACGGAAATCTTGGAAAAAGTTTGTTGCAAATTTAAATTCGCATACCCCTATTCATAAGGTATGGTATGCTATAAGAAAAATAAAAGGAAAGGGATCCGGTGAAAAATATCAACACCTTAATGTTAGAAATCAAGTTATCACAGATCAAAAGGAATTTTCTAATGAAATAGCTAAAACGATTGCAAAAAATTCCTCAACTGATAAAATGAGTGATAAGTTCATTGCATAAAAAAATTCACAGGAAAAGAAAACATTAGATTTCACTTCAGAAAACAAAGAACATTATAATGAACCATTTACTTTCGATGAATTACAAAAGTCTCTCAATAAATCCCATGATACAGCAGTAGGACCGGATCAAATTCATTATCAATTACTGAAACACCTTCCAAAGAGCAGCAAAGAATGTCTTCTGCAAATCTTTAATACGATCTGGGAAAAGGGTATTTTTCCACAATCCTGGAAACAGGTAACAATTATAACTATTCCTTAGCCTGGAAAGGACCACACAGATCCAAATAATTATAAACCTATAGCTTTGACAAGCTGCATATGCAAAACCATGGAAAGGATGATCAATGAACGTTTAATATGGTTTCTTGAAACAAATAATATTTTAACAAATATACAATGCGGTTTTAGAAAAAACCGTAGTACAATTGACCATCTAGTAAGATTAGAAACCTATATTCGGGATGCCTTTGTTAAAAAGGAACATGCCGTGTCTATATTTTTTGATTTAGAAAAAGCATATGACACAACTTGGAAATATGGTATTTTGAAAGATCTTTTTAATATCGGCCTCAAAGGAAACTTACCTATATTTATTGAGAAATTTTTAAATGACAGAAATTTTAATGTACGTTTGGGGTCTACAATCTCAAACAATTTCGATCAAAAAATGGGTGTACCTCAAGGTAGTATACTATCAGTCACATTATTTAGTATAAAAATAAACAGTTTAGCTAAAATACTTAAAAATGATATGCTTGGAAGTTTATATGTTGATGACTTTCTACTTTGTTACAAATCCAAAAATATGAAATTAATTGAACGCAATTTACAGTCTTGTCTACATAAAATACAAAACTGGGCCGATGAAAATGGATTTAAATTTTCAAAAAATAAAACTGCATGCGTTCATTTCTGCTCTAAAAGAAAAAGCCACGAAGATCCAAAATTACAATTAAATGGCGATCCAATAAAAGTACTTAAAGAGATTAAATTTTTAGGTGTTATATTTGATAATAAACTATCTTTTATTCCACATATTAAAATGCTTAAAGGAAAGTGTACAAAAGCACTAGATGTTATTAAAGTTATTGCAAATACTAAATGAGGGGCAGATAAGAATACTCTATTTAAACTTTATCGCTCTCTCGTCCGATCTAAATTAGACCGTGGCTGTATTGTATATGGATCAGCGAGGACCTCTTATTTAAAGCACTTGACGCTATCCATCATCAAGGACTTCGGTTATGTTTAGGGGCTTTTCGAACATCCCCTGTAGACAGTTTATATGTTGAGGCAAATGAACCGACTCTCGATTTAAGAAGAATTAAACTTACCTTGCAGTATTTAGTCAAATTAAAAGCCAATACAGATAATCCAGCTTTTGACTGTGTGTTTCATCCTGAGCATGAAGATTTATACAATAAAAAGAAAAAAAGCATTAAATCAATTGGTCTCAGATACAAAAATCATATCAGAGATTCTGAGTTACCGTTAAATATAATAAAACCTACTACTAAATCTGACATACCGCCATGGAAATTACTTAAACCAGTTGTAAATACATCCTTAACAGAATTCATAAAGTCTGAAACAAATCCCATCGTTTTCAAACAGAAATTTGCAGAATTAAAACAATTTAACCCTTCTACAATTGAAATTTATACTGATGGTTCTAAAGACAAAAATAAAGTTGCTGCTGCTGCAGTGGTCGAAAATGGTGGTGTTTTCTACACGACTTCCCAATGAAGCAATAATTTTTACAGCCGAAGCAAAGGCAATTCAACTTGCAATTGAATATATAGAATCATCTAGTGAAAATTTATTTACAATTTTTTCAGACTCCCTCTCCTGTTTACAATCAATAAGCAGTATGAACATTGATCACTCGTATATTTTAGATATTTTAACCAAATACTTTAATATCACAAATCAAGGTAAAGTTGTTGAATTTTGTTGGATTCGAAGTCATATTGGTATTTATGGTAACACTAAGGCTGACAGTGTTACGAAACAAAGCACTTCAGTATGAAATTGTTCACTTTAAAATTCCTTATACTGATTTGAAATTTTTAATAAAAAATTATGTTAATTCTCTATGGCAAATATATTGGAATTTTTGCGATAAAAATAAGCTTTATGCAATACAGAACACAGTTAATCATTCATATAATTTTGGTCTGAAACGTCAGGATGAAGTTATTATTTCAAGAATTCGTATTGGACATTCAAGGTTCACTCGTTCATATCTACTCAACAAGGAACAATAACCCGAATGTATCTCTTGTGACTGTGTTATTACTGTACAACACATACTGTTAGAATGTTCTGATTTTCGCCCATACGTAGTAGACTCTTTAATAATATACATACCATGTATGACCTTTTTCAAAATATTAATCCGTTTACAATATTACAGTATTTACAAGAAACTGATTTTTACTGTAAAATCTAAATTAATTTATTTTAATGAAAATCATTTTTAATTATTTTAATCGAACAGCTTTACATTTTTAATTTTGAGGTCCGTCGGATGGGACGTTAAATGGTGCCCCGTGTCAAGGATTACAACCCCCTTGGCACGCAAAAGATCGTGTCCCTGATTTTCGAAAAAGAGTAGGCTCATTGGGTGCCGTCAGAGAAACCCAAAACTTTAAAAACTTGCCACACGATTTACTTTTAATCGCCGATATATGGCTGAAATATTGCCGATTCGGCGTAAAACATTAATCAGTCAATCTTCATCTTCTCTATAACAGCTTGACTGGTTGTCTTGTGTAGTTTCTCTACTTCAAAGTATCTACTGTAGTAATCAACTACTAACAGGTATTCCCGGTTGTTCCATGTGAACAAATCTGTAGCTATGGTCTCCCATGGGTAGTCTGGAATATCATGACTGACCAGTGGCTCCTTGGTGTTCGAGTTTCTTCTCTCTAAGCAAACTCCACATTCCAGAACCATGTTTGTGATGTCTCCTGACATCCTGGGCCAAAATACAATGTCTCCAGCTCTCCTCAAGCAATATACCACACCCATGTAACCTATATGTACAGCTTCCATCATCTGACGTCGTAAGTCTCTTGGTATGATTATCTTGTGACCCTTAAATATAATGCCATCTATCTCTGTCAACTCATCCCTGTGGTTTCAATACTCTAGTGCTTGGGATGGACATTTCTTACGTTTATCGGGCCAACCATCATGTATAATGTTCATAAGTATCTTCATCTGTGGGTCAGCTTGGGTTGCTAATCTGACTTCCTCTAATCTTCTATCACTCATCCTTGTACTGGACATAACTGTGTGCACATGTAAGTCCATGCCTACTGTTAGCTGTGGGTAAGTATCTGGCAAAAACTTGCGTGAAAGTGTATCAGCAATAGGTATGTCCTTCCCTGGGATGTGCGTCAACTTGAGATCATAAGCCTGCAGTTGCAAAAGCATCCTTTGTAGCCTAGCTGGAGCCTGTGCGAGTGGCTTTGCGTGAATGGCAACTAGGGGTTTGTGGTCTGTATGGACCTGGACTTCCCTACCATATAGGTACTGGTGAAATTTCTTGCAGCCGAAAAGGATCTGGGCGTACTTGATTTCTGCTGGGGTTAGTGACTTCGAAGCAAATGCAACTGGTTTGCCATCCTGCAAGTGTTGCTCCGAGCCCAAACTGAGATTTTCAGTCAGTCTCCAACACTACTGGTTTTCCGGGGTCAAAGTTTGTAAGCAGAGGTCCAGGTGTTCTAGTTATAAGGTCCTTGACCTTCTGGAATGCCTGGGCCTGTGGTGTATCCCATATAAATTCTGTGTCTTTCAGCAGCAGCTGACGTAACGGGCTAGTGATGTTACATGTAGCAAGAGGTAAGTGATCATACTCATGATAGTCTGAAGCTCTGACTTACTGGAAGGAGGTTCAATATCCCTGATAGCAGCTACATGAGAGGGATCTGGCTTCAATCCATCTGCTGAGAGGATGTAGCCAAAATATTCAACTTCCCGAACTCCCACTTGTAACTTCTCCTTGTTCATCTTGATGCCCACACTCCTGCAATTATCTAACACCTTGATAAGGTTGGCATTGTGCTCCTGTGGGGTCCTGCCGTAAACCAATATGTCATCAACAATGGCAGCAACTCCGGACATTCCTTCGAAGCATTCGTCTGTCTTCTGCTGGAAGATGTCTTGTGAGTTCTTGAAGCCAAATGGTAAACGCAGGTAGCGATATCTCCCGAATGGAGTATTGAATGTAGTGAGCAGTGATAATTCACGTGAAAGTCTAACAGTCCAGTAACCAGAGCTGGCATCTAGCTTGGAAAAGTACTTGGCACCTGAGACTTGAGGAAGGATATCATCCAAGGTCCTCATAGGGTAGTGTGGTCTCATAATGGCTTGTTGAGTTCCATGGGATCCAAACATACTCTAAGCTTTCCTGATGCTGGCTTTGTAGTACGACTAATGAGTTCACCCATTCTGTTGGTTCTGTTACCTTGGTGATGATTTGAGTTGACTCCATTCTGTCTAACTCTACTTTTAGCTTGTCTCGTAGGGCTAACCGGTCTAACATTGGGATCAACCTGAAAAGTACATTCTCCTGCAAACAGACCTATGCCGTGAAATACATCTGAGTACTGACTAAGTACATGACTCTTACTGAAGGGCATAACCTTATCAATAGAGTAAGTGAGGTGAACTATGCCTAAATCTAAGCATGCTCGTAAACCAAGAATTGGATGCGAATGTGTCTGTACGATCTGATACTCTATGCTATAATCCTTACCCTTAGGGTTGCTTTGAATAACAGAATAGCCTATGGGGTGTACAGAGTGGCCATTATAAGCAAATAACTTGATCTTAGATTTGCCTAATGTGTGATAGGGAGCTAAGTCAATGTACAAAGATTCGGGCAGAATATTAACTTGAGACCCTGATTCTACTTTGAACCTAACCTCTTTGTGGTTTGGGCCTAGCTTAATGTAAATAAATGCTTGATCATGCTCAACATTGCTATCAACATTGTCAATATTAAAATCTGAATCCGACTCATGAACAAAATTGCCAAACACATTACATGTATCATGATTAATGTCAACAGATCTCTGTGTATTTTCACTTTCACGATTAACATTGTTCATTTCACTGGGCTTCTGCAGACAGTCACTCTAGTTAACATGGTTAATGTCATTTACAGATCGCGAACGACACACACTGGCGAAGTGGTTCCACTTGCTGCAGTTGTTGCACCTCTTACCTTGTGCCGAACAAGTGTCCTGAGTTCTGTCGCTTTCCGCACTTTCCGCATGGCTTCGTCTTCGGGGTAGACGGAAACTTTGTCGGAGTCTTTCGCAGAGTGGATCGCGTCTTCGTCTGGTGGGGTGGTCTCCTACCGCTCCTCTCTGCAGGTGAGTGTGCATTGGGTGTAGACTTGGACAATGCTTGTACGTGTACCGATTGCTGTCCCATGAGTTTGAGCTGTTCTTGAGAGTACTCGTATGCCTGAGCTATCTGTACAGCCTTCTCCAAGACACCCCTCAATTTACAGACAGTTTCCTCTGTACTTAAGTCATCTAACTCAAATATACTATAGATTTCTAGTACCACATCTGTACTACAGATATTTTGTGAACATTCAACAGAATTGTTCATATCCCACTTGAATTTAGATAAATGCTCTTGTACATCAACCTCCATGACCTCCGTGCTATATTTAACTACACTTAATGTACAAAGTATGGGTAAATGGAGGGAAATATCTACATCGAACACTTTAAAGTCACTAATATATTCGAACATTGTAGAATCAGCTATACAGTAATCAATTGTACTACACCCTCTGTTAGAAACAAATGTAAAGTTTCTTGATAAATCACTATTGGTCCTACAATTTACAAAATGGATACCCTCTACTGCACACAATTCTAGTAATTGTTTACCAAAATGATTTACCTCTTTGTCTGGATTCTTTAGCTTTTTAGAAAATTTATCTGACTTATACAGTTCATCCTCACAGTCTTCTAACACAGGAATGTACTTAACTGAATCATCAATCACATAATCTACACTAACACCTGTTCTTGCATTGAAGTCTCCAGCCAGCAATAATCTACAGTTGCTGTATCTTGTATCCTCAGCTAAAAGATCTACTCCAGATTCACTATCTGTAGAGCTATAGTATATAGATCCTTGTGGGGGTAGATAAATAAAGCCCATACTTAAATTGGGGTGCTCTTTATCACTGAATATATTCTTAAAACACAAATACAGTCTATTATTACCAGCACCAAATATTTTTGTCACACTGTGTTACAACACCAATGATCTCTTAAATAGAGCTGTTACACCCCCTGCTGGTTTACTACAGACAGTACGCATGGCTGATAATATTGTCCACTCATTACTATCAAATTCATGATCAAATTCATTGTCTCTTGTTTAAATGATTCAATGAAAACAAAATGATATCATAATGCTGCATCAAGGAATATACCTCGCTTCTGTTAGAGCGTAATTTACTCGCTAAGCTTTCTATATTCCATGAGACAACATTAATATTCATCATGGGTTGTACATTTAGTCATTTACATCAATATTTACATCAACAATTTCATCATTATTTGTAGCATCAATTGTCATGCAAGAATTTACATTCACATTATTTACAATAAGTTGAGTAGACAGTGGGCGGCCGAGTACCTATTTGTGAGCACTAAAGTCCATATCCTCTATATCTTCAATGGAATACATCTTGCTATTTATACGCAGCTTGTCTTTAATAAGCGAAGCCTTTTTACCATTATTCTTTGTTTCTATTAGGTATGGTATAAGTTTTTTCCTTGCATCTCTTAGTTCAGGAGGAAAGTCTTCTGATAGCTTTGGACGCTTTTCATACGGTATTTCTCTGCATTTGTTGATTATTGTTTCCTTGTCTAGTATACTTGTGAGCTTGATCAAGATTGGGCGAGGTTTTTGCGAATTCTGGTCTATATTTGGTTTACCGAGTCTGTATACCTGATCTCTCTTGATATTATCAAGCTTTAGTTCCTCGAGGAGTATGTGGACCTTCTCGTGAGCTTCTTGTGTTTGGTATCTTCTTCAATTCCATGGTAGATAACGTTATATTTTCTCTTCTGGTCTTCATTTGATTTTAATTTCTTTTCCAGCAGTAGCACCTTAACTTCTAGGTCTTTGTTTTGCATTGTCAGGTTTTCTACTGTTGTTTCATAATAGCTTATCTTTTTCTCTAGAGACTCTAGTTTTATATTGATAGAACGAATGTCCCCTCTTAAGTCTTTACCTAGTTATCCAATGGCTTTAAGAACTTCCGATTCCCCTCGGCTTTCGAACGTCAGCCTTTTTTGCGTTTGTCTTGTGAGTCTACTTTCATCCTCATTTCCAGGTCCCGGTCCTGGATTCTTCTCAACATCCCCGCACTGTTGAAGAGCTATGATGAAGACTATAGCGATCACCAATCCGAAACGAGTATTCAAAATGGCGGACGTGGGTTTACCCTCTGTTGTTTTACGTGTTGTGATGTTTGTCCGCATACCTCGGAACGAAAACTGTCCAATTCGGATCCTCCAAATTCCAATCTCAATCATTGCAACAAATGGTACCATAATTTGCTTTCACAACTGCCGTTCATTGAAAGAGCACATAAATGATCTGAGGAATGACATATTCTTACAAAAAGTTGATGTTCTTGGATTGTGTGAAACTAGAGTCTACAAATCTGACCTACAACTGTGTATCAACAATTTTTCACACTTCTGTGCAGATCATCAGCAAAGTAAACATGGAATATTTATTTCTCACCAAAACAACATTAACTTTCCCTTAGCATTTTCTATAAATGGAATAGAATTGCTCAGCACAAAAATGTATCAGGTCAATGTATGTTCCATATATTGTCCACCAAGGAATGCCACAAAACAAAACTTTGCTGCATTAATGGAAGTCCTGCAGTCAACAATAACTTTGAGTGAACCAACAAATTTAATGGGGGATTTTAACCAGGATGTTCTAAAAAGTTCATCAATCTGCAATTTGCTAGAACAAAATTATTCTTTTCATCAATTGATGACCTCTGTAACAACAGATTATGGATCTTGTTTAGACCATATATATGTTAACTTTGCAAGTGACAACCTCCTACTGTTTGGAACCTTTGAATCATACTACTCGGATCACAAACCAGTTTTCATTAAGTTGAATCACTAGGTAATAGACTCTTTTATTTGTGTGTTTAATACTGCATATCGGTATGTAAAAATATACCAGTATATAATAGAAATTGATCCAAAATGTCCCTCTAAAACTGTTTTTCTTCCCTATTTTCGTTCAAAATAAATTTGTTTCTTTCCATTCAATGTATTGTTTTTCATCACAACAATAAACAGCATTCAAAATATTATTATGTTGGTCAATTCCTTAAAAAATATAAAACTCTTTAAATAATGTGTTAAATGTAAACATGAACAATAGAAGACTTGAATATTTTCATTGACTATATGTAATATTTTCCAGGCTACATCGATTTCCCTGGCCGAATTGATGGCTCAAGGTGGACAAGTTCCATACACCAGAAGTCTGAAAGTAAAGGTAATCTCCAAGGATGATGAAATTGCCTACAGAAACGACAGGGGAGAAGACAAATTTTGATGAATTGCTCAGTGGCTGATGCATCGAGGGCAGTAAAGTGCACAGTATACGACAGGACTAAATTCCAGAGATTCGCACGCAGCACAGTTAAGGTTACAAAAAGGAGGCGGAGCCTAATTTGTACGGGAAAACTTGACTATGACACCATACACAATATACGTCATACAACATTTCTTTAAAATAGCACAAAATGAATTTATCTGGTAATTTAACCACTAAGAAATCATCAAACTACTTAAAAACTTACTACAGCGTGTTGTTTTGTCGCTAGTTAAATCCCACATAACAAGTTATAAACAAGTCACTGATCGCAATACACTTGTCAATATGACGTCATTTCTTACAACGTGACGTAGTTTGTATGCAGTGAAATACAGATCAAGTAATATTTTCTCAACAAAATATGTATTCTCTAATTAAATAAAATATAATTTTCAGATATTCTATGGGACAATAACTTGAATTTGATGTCTTCTTCGCTATTTTATTAATATATTTTCTGTACATTACGTATTTAATTGACACTGCCGTATATTTGTATGCAAGTACATCGGAGGGTAATGTAGGGGGTCTTAATAAATCGATCTAGTGCAAGGGCATACACTTTTTGGATCAAAGTAAGCTTTTACATTTCAACTATAGAACTAATAAGGTATCTGAAAAGTGCTGCGATCCTGATGAAATCTTAAAAACAATTTAATTATATCAATATTTCATGCCGCTGTCCAGCAAAAAATATAGCATTCTGTCTTACAAATATAATTTTAACAATGAAATTGCAGAATTTAGACAGGATCGCAGCATTTTTTAGAAACTACAATGCTTGTTGAAGATATTTATATACTAAACTTCGAAATTTAACTTGGTTATGCCCTTGCACTAGTGACATTTATATGTAACATCAATACTTCAAGTCAATGTGCATTTTTTAGAAACTACAATGCTTGTTGAAGATATTTATATACTAAACTTCGAAATTTAACTTGGTTATGCCCTTGCACTAGTGACATTTATATGTAACATCAATACTTCAAGTCAATGTGCTATAATCGCGTGACTGCCGTATCACGTGACTAGTCTATATATAAAATATAATCGTCCTTCGATATGTAGTTATTAATCATAATTACAATTATCCGATATAAATAATGTACTAAAAATAATTGCCATCCCGATTACGAATACATTTTTAAATACAAAATTCAGCCGATATTTCCATTGCGCACCATAACTGTACTGCGCAGAAGGCTAGAGCCTGATTCTCAGAAATATCAAGAAAACAGATGCTCTAGAAGTCGCCACAGCCACAAAGGTGATTCCCTCAACAGCGGTTGAGGTGCCTTAGGAGATTGTTACTCAGGCTTGCAACATCCTTAACCCACCACCAGCACCCACAAAACCTGTGTCTGAGGCTTTAAAATCCCCGCCAAGAATTAAGGTGTCCATCAAAGGGAAAATTGTTCAGGTAAGATTTAAACACAATATACTAAAAATTAAAGAATCTGAAACTTGCATTATTAAAGTAGGTTTCTAAGATTCAATGTAAGTAATTAAAAATCTGAAATTTGCACAATTCCATTCTTTTTATGAATATTACAGGAAGAGGCTGTGCGTCAAGTCTGTGTCAACGAGAGTCCAGTAAAATTGAAAAATGTCTACCTGAAAGACGCAACAGACAAGTGCAAAGTGGCACTGTGGAGAAAGGCAGCAGAGGAAGACATACGTCCTGGTGATTTTGTAGCAATTACTGATGTTGTCATCAATGTCTTCAGGAATGAAACCTCTCTATCAACAACATCTAGGACCAAAATCATTGTATGTCACAACACTTTATTAACTATAAAATATATTTCTAAAGACAACAAATTTCAAACAGAGAATATGCATCTCATTGTCCAAAATTTAATGTGAATTTTTAATGAATGAAATAAATATATTACTTGATTACCATTTCCAATACATGTACACTAATTGAAAACACATGTTTAAAGACCAAGCTTTGTTTGATAACCGAAATGACTCAATATTTTTGATTTAACAATTTCATTTGCAAAAGTCTCAATGCCCACCTGAAATTGTTACTCAACAAGCGGTATCTGTTTGCGTCGAGGAAGAAGAAGTCACCTTCCTGTTGGAAAATGACAATGTTACAAGTGTGCCTCTGAATCTCGTAAAGGCAGCTCTGTTAGAAATGGACAACGGAGCCATTGAAGCACATCTTCTTCAAAAATGTACGCCTACACTGTCCATAACAACAACAAAGACGGCCAACAGGATTACTAACATAAGCTTCTCATAAGAAGTACATGTACTCTGTTTTTTTACCCCATGATACAGATGATATAAACAGTATTATATCATATACAACAGTATATGTCAAAATCTTTCAACAATTGTCAAATTGGTGCTTCTATAATATTTTAAACACGGTTTTCATACGAAACAATTCTGCAACAGTATTATGTACTATTACACTGTCATCAGTTAATTTTATTTCCATCTTTTTATCAAATTACATTTTAGCAATCAGTCAACACTTGTGATCCCATCATTCCCTCTTGTTAAAAAACTGGTATTTACATAATATTTTGAAATGACTTGTTCACTATTTTGTCATTATTGTACTGTCACATGTAAATATTTTTCAGTACATAACAAATTTGCACTCCTAATGTGTTTCAAATGTAACTAAATTTGTTGAAATTTTAAAAGTATGCATGTCCTGTAGTTTAGGAAGTTTTCTTTGTTTGGAGTGTTTACATTTTAATGTGTTGATGTTATTTATCTTTTTTTGATACATGTATATACAAAAAAGCACTGGCAACAAGAAAAACTTTGATAAGCTAGTCATAATTTCTAAACCATATAATAATATTCAATCCTACCAAAAACCCTAGCATTTTATTAAAATATCTTTGCCACAATCTGACTTATACATAAATGAGTATCATACTCATTAACAATGTCATGTTTTTTAACAAATATTAAAGGTACTTGGACACAGATTTGAAGTTAATATTTTCTCCATGATATCACGAATTATATATTCTAATAGCATTTCACACAAAAATTAATTAAAAATCTTATTTCATTTAAAAGTTATTAAAACTTCAAATTTTTTGGCGGGTTTGATTGACTCATCCTGGCACCTTCACATATTTAACTTTATTCTTAATTCTTCAAAAAAGTGGCAATCTTGTTGTGTATTAATGAAAAATATTAAAACTTTAATCCAGAAAAATAATTTTATTCAGAATAGAAATGTTAGAAAACAAAACACCTTCACAAGTATCGTCATTCCGAGCTAAGTCGTGTGTGTAAATCGATCACACTCGTGTTATGTACACAGTTTTTGTAAACAAGGCACGAGCTCTGTTTTTATTTATTATTAGATTTCACCGGGTGCGCTCTGAATCGTCACAGTCTGCTTACCACAACTGCACGGACTGAGAATATATTGTGTGTTTGTTTTGCTTTCGAACATGTCTACTCTGAATTTTCTGAATTATAGTATCAATATTTTGCATTCATACACAAGAAGATTGCCACTTTTCCTAAGTAATAAGAGTAAAATTAAAATTTGTGAAAGTGTAAAGATGTGTCAATCAAACCCGCCAAAAAAATTAAAGTTTAAATAACTTTTAAATGAAATAAGATTTTTAAGTAATTTTTGTGTGAAATGCTATTAAAATATATACTTCGTAATATTATAGAGAAAAAAAAAGAAAATATTAACTTCAAATCTGTGTCCAAGTACCTTTAATATGAAATTGGTGATACCATTACATGTATATTTTATGTTTGTCTATGATGAAACATTTTTACAACACTATAATGTACCATTTCACTGTCATTAGTTAATTTCCTCTTTTCACATACCGTATAAGTAGAATTTTAAGCGAGGATTTAATTTTGGCATTATTAGCGAGGGTGCTAAGATCGCTAAAATTTAATATCGCTAATTATTGATATCGGTTTATTTGTTATAGGTTCTTTAGTGAGCTTTTTAAAAATGGCTAAAATTACATATCGCTAAAAAAAGTACCAATTTTTAAGGTTAAATCGCTAAATTTGCGTCTCGCTAAAATTTCCACTTATACGGTATATACATTAACAATCATACAACTATAGTGCTTTCAACTTCCCAATTGTTTACCAAGTGGTTAGTGCATCATAGTGCAAAAAAAAATTACAACTTCGAACAACATATACCATAGTTCTCAAAAACATATGATTGGCTTGTAAACTATCATATCATTATTGAACTGTGACATGTAAATATTTTTCACTGCAAAGTAAACTTGCTCTCCTAATGTGTTTCAAATGTAACCAATTTCGTTTAATTGTTAACAGTATGCATGCCCTGTCGTTTAGGAAGTTTTTTTTTGTTTGGAGTGTTTACATTTCAATGTGTTGATGTTAATCTTTTTTGATTAATACTAAAGAGCAATGACAAACATACATTTTGATAAGTAAAATATTATTGCCATTATCTATATTTATGCTACTCATTCCAATCCTTATATACCTATACCTTCAGGTTATCTGGTTAACTTAATGAAACAGCCTCATACTTGTTCACACTACTATATGTTTTCAACTTTTCCTGTAAATTTGACATTTATTATAATTGGTGCTACCATATTTCATGACCAACTTTACTAAAACATTTATCCAACAGTATTATTTTTCTTTCTATTCCATTATTTTACTTCACTGTCTCCTATCGATATTTTTAACATTTTCCTTTTACAACTTCATGTCATTTTCCAATATTAGAAAGGTTAAGATTTCTGTTTTCATCATCCTCATTTTAATGTACATTCTACAATTTACAGTACTTTATCAAGATTAGAAAGTTTTTATGTTAACAGAAGGTTTGGAGCATTTACATGATCTTTCTATTGATACTCAAAGGTTGTGCAATTTCAGAGTTTGTGTTCATATGAATTTTAACATTTGTTTTTAACTATATCAGTCCATAGAAATTAAGCAATTGAATATTTACTTTTGTCTGTCATCACCATATATTTTATCAATCTGTTGACTTAATAAACTTTGTTTCATACCTTTAAAACTTTCTTTTATTTACTTTATTGATGCATTACCTTTAAATAAAACTTGTCATCTGTAATGTATAGCTTAGTGACTAGGTATATAGTAATTTCAGCAAAAACAGTGAAATATGAAAAAAAAAACCACTCACATTCTACAAGAAAATAAAATTCTTTTTTTGGATAATAATGACCAAAAAGTTAAATATATATATGATTACTTTGAATTCATGCCCAGTGACCGGTCACGGTAGCCTAGTGGTAGAGCGTTCGCTTCGTGATCGGGAGGCCCAGGTTCGATTCCCGATCGCGGCGCCGCGTCATACCTAAGACGTAAACAAAGGAAGTGACTGTTCCTTCGCCAAGCACTCGGCACTAGAAGTGAAAGTCACGGGTCTTTCGGATATGACCTTAAAAACGTAGGTCCCGTGTCACGGTAGGCGTTGGCACGATAAAGCACCCTCACTGCTCAATGGCCCTGAGTGCCGAGTATAGGTCTAAATTTGAAGCCCTTCACCGGCATCGGTGACGTCTCCATATGAGTGAAAAATTCTCAAGAGGGACGTTAAACAATATACAATCAATCAATCAATCATGCCCAGTGCATGATCAAGTGTAAAGAGTTTATATATGTTACATAAACATTACTTTGTAATTCATTCTCATGTCTGTTGTAAGCTTCTGGGCATTTAATAAATCTTTCATAGACACACCAACTCTTGAGGTTCGTAAAACCTCTGCTCACCTGTTATATAAAATGCTGCTTAAACCTTAATGATCATCCAAAACAAATGTAATTTATAAGTAAAATGCAACAATAATAGCATAGGTTGCGAGGCAAAATTGGAAAAGAAGAAAAAAGTCATTAAGAGTTATCTCTCTTAACAGTATATAAACGAACCTTTATTACACAAAATTTATTACTTTTGATCCCGTCTTTCAGTACTTTGATTGAAATTTCATTCTGTTACCATGGCAACCAATATGCACGGTAACATTTTACTTGATTTATGTTTTGTTGACCTACTAATGGTATGCTATACTGATGATTGATTGATTATATACTGTTTAACGTCCCTCTCCAGAATATTTCACTGATATGGAGACGTCACCATTGCCGGTGAAGGGCTGCAAATTTGGGCCTATGCTCGGCACTTACGGCCTTTGAGCAGGGAGGGATCTTTATCGTGCCACACCTGCTGTGACACGGGGCCTCGGTTTATACGGTCTCATCCGAAGGACCGCCCCATTTAGTCGCCTTTTACGACAAGCAAGGGGGTACTGAGGACCTATTCTAACCCGGATCCCCACGGGGCGCTATACTGATGAGCATAGCTAATAAAAATTCTCATGTGTACCAAAGAAATAAAAGTGTTAAAAATAATCCATTCAAGATACATCAAGTGCAAAAAATCGTTCCATGCCAACATACTTCTCTTTATAGAAACAATGCAAAAGGGAAGACCAAGTCTTTAGTCTCCAGACCGTATAAACATTCCTTTTCGTACATATGAATTACTTAAACTAGGTAAAACATGGCTGTATAAAAATAAAAAAACAAAACAAAACAAAATCAAACATGTATTATATTTAAAATTTACGTAATGCTGTAATTATGTAAACATGTAGTAATTAAAGATCCTTTGCGCATGCGCAAAGAGGTCTGACAACTTTTCGCATACTATTTTTTTAAAAGTCATGGTGTTTACTTCTAAATGATGTTAAAAATTTGTTATTTTGAATGGGGGCCTACAACGGCCGATACCATATATAGTTCTTTGGATCAAAATTCTCTGATCAATACATGTCTATAAACAATGTGATATAGTGCTGTTTCAATATATTAGACACAAGTTGTTACATGCATATATATATATATATATATATATATATATATATATATATATATATATATATATATATATATATATATATATATATATATATATATATATATATATATATATATATATATATATGCATTTATATATATATATAAATGCCCCCTTCCTCCGAACAAGGGATGGCATATTGCTTTGCTGCTGTCGGTTGATAAGTCTGTCGGTTACCCATCAGTGTTTCACATACATCTTTTTTTATTGATAGGATTCCATCATAAATGGAATAATAGTGTTGGCACCAAGCATCCGTCGTTGTGGATTTTCATCCGCAAATTGAAGGATGCCGAACGTTTACAGAGGGTGGAGGAGAGGGCAGCAGCACGCGGGGAGCCCCGACCTGTCTCCAAGAGGAAGTGGAGGAGGCTTCAGAGAAGGATCATTTGTCTCAAAGAACAATACAACCAAGGTCAGACAACTCTTGCAAAAATGCCGATTTTATAAAACATCACGATGTAAAATATACGTAACCTGTAAATAAATTCTTTTGATAGTTTATGAATAATCGCACTAAACGAAAGATATACATTGGTATTAATCGACTATTAAAAGTCTGTAAATAATATTACGTTTAATAA
The DNA here is from genome assembly GCA_003671525.1 of Saccostrea glomerata. NCBI lineage: Eukaryota > Metazoa > Mollusca > Bivalvia > Ostreida > Ostreidae > Saccostrea > Saccostrea glomerata. Next base: position 1,034,525 of record PRKT01000143.1, read on the forward strand.
TAAAACGCAGTTCTCATTGTTAAAAAATTCCTCAATCTGCCTCTCACAGCACATGAACAAGTTTATGTTCAAATTTACAAGTTCATCGCTATCAGTGCTTTGTTTACAATAATTTACAAGGGATTTAAGTAGCAACTTTTTTTGTGCATTGATAAGTTTCATTGTTGTTTATTATGCTTACACAGTTAAACATTGCAAATTATTTAATTTTCAAATATAATGGGAAATATGTACATGTCCCGCCCCCTTTTCAAGTCTCAACTATGGTGGCCTGCGTACCCCACATTCAAAATAAACATGTATATAATTTGTATGACTTGTATTTTTACAATGAAGGCAGTCATTGTAATTAATCTCGCATAAAAAATTATAAAGAAGCACAATGCAAGCATCACCCCGTTTTTCTTGTATTTTTTACAAATCAAACGTGCATATCTTAAAAAGTATGATATCTTAAAATGTCTTTGTGTGAAAATGTTGTAATTCATTTTTTTTTTAAAAGAAATGATTCATCTCTTTATTTTAATTAAGAAAAAAATAATACCTTTATGATAAAATAAACGAGAAATATGACGCTTTCTTTTATTTTCGTTCTATTTAATTTCTTTTGTCTTAAATATTGACCTTTCTGCACTAAAACTAACAACGCAATGTCAAACATCTGAATATAAAACTATTTGGCAAAAAACGAGTATTTTGTTTGATTAATAGTATCGGGATCGATATTCTGTTTGTGTTCAGATTGGTTTTGTTTTTAGTATGTGTTTATGATTTCCGGTCATGGTACGGATTAGGCGGGTTGTCTACATGTATGATTGATTCTGTTTTATTTGATCGATTATAACCTGTCAGCGTGTAAGTTTATTTGTACTGCATTAATTATCAAACTGATCTATTTGATTTTCTGGGATTTTATGTCACTGTATAAATTTTTTCATAATTTGTTTATAGGTTGAAACGAATTAAATGTTGCAACACTGATATATAGTTATATTAAGACTGACTGTACCGGACAAGCGATTCGAACAAAACACTATATACCCTCTCACTTTTCAAGCGGGGGGTATAATAAAGCCATAACAGGCGCTACACCAGTAACTGCATAATATTGCTCATAGGGGATGGTAGTTTGATATGCTCTTCACTCCTTTTCTTTAAATTTATTTCTGATTCTTTCAAAACTTACGTGTTTTGTTTTAATCGCGCTTAATGATGACTTTTTCTCAAATGTTCAAGGTCACTATAAAGGGTGATCTAGATTTATGGAGTTGGCCCAGTTGTTGCCTACAGAAATACAAGTGGTGAGCCATCAGAGATTGGATCCGTAGACAAAACAATGGCGGTGAAAGAAGTACTATATGACAGAACCAAACTGGATGTTGTAAATTTGGAAGAACAGTCATGTTGCTCAATGTTATAATAAGGTAATCACAAACAGGAAGAAAATCTTAAAGACCGGACCTCTGGATGTCCCAGAATCCCTGATAACACACCTGCTGCGGAGGTGAACATAAAAAAACTGTCTAAAGTCCCCCACCCTTGATACCCTCAGGAGACAAGTTGTTTCAGTGAGTATTTATTAACATAGATTTTAGATTCTTGCATATTTGTAATGTTCTGCAATATTTATAATTCTAGTCTAGGACTCGAAAAGCTCCCTCAATATATTTAAAAGATGATGAGGCAATTCTTTATGTGTATGATCTTTGTTGCAACCATACAGTGTATTAAATAATGCAATAGAAACCAAATTATAAGAATCATATGATTTATTATTATGTATATGTTTCGTCGTAATTATAATCGAAATTAAAAATCACTACAGAATGTAGACTTACTTCTCTATTGATATAAATTACAGAACCTTAAAACTATAATTCATCTAGTACGGCTGCTGCTTCCACGGACTCTTCAGCCACGGAGACAGCTGCTACCTGTATCAAGTCCCCAGCACAAGGAAGCCAGGGAACATTCACGGGTGTGGGGGACTCAATTTTGACAGAATTAAGATCAGCATTTAAGCCGTATTTTTTCTCATAAATTGAACCTAATTTTATTTTAATGTATTTTATAACAATTTAATTATTTTCATTAAATGTTAACTTCACTATCATCATACATCAATATTAAAAAGGACACTTTTCATGTATTCTAGAAGACGTAACAAGCTAAAACGGAAAATGATGCAGAGATCATCATTTCCAACCTACCCCTTACAAGAGGAACTGCAAAGTTTAAGATCGCTAAGCCAGGAATGCCAATGTACAGCAGATGGAGATAGCATAAGAAACAACAAAAGAAAAAGGAGACTAGAACTACTTATAACCTTCATAAACGTGTTAATTCATGTTACCTAAGCTCCAGTTACAGAGTGCATAGACGAAAATCAGTTTTATATGAGTTAAAACAGTGATACCCATATATAGAGGAAGACTCCTTTGTAAAGGAAGACTTGTTTAAAAAGATACAGTGTGCATGCATATTGTTCACTAAAATCTAAGGTTTTTTTATCAAAAAGATAAAATTCTATCATAGACCTTCGTATTTAATGACATTTTTGTACCTGATGCTTAATGAATTTAATCACATTTGCTGTTTTCCTTTTCTATTAGCTTTTATGTTATCACATATATACTATATGTATAAACAAGCATATAAATATTATAATCTTTACATAAAACTTCGTTGAGTTGTTTTTCCCACTGCATGCGCATATATTAAAACAGAATTTTTATTGCAAGAAAATCGATAGGAGACTAGGTATGTTGTGTTCAATATTAATATTACTTAATTGCTATATGACCATGTATCCTACTATTTTAGAAAATTGTAAAATCAAATACATAGATAAAGTTTTGATTAAAAAAAAATTTAATTAAAAAGAAAACTTTTTTCTAGGGATGTGCGATTTTATCGGCATACCGGTATATCGTGATTTTTTGTTGCGTGATACGTATCGTGAGTAGTATAAGCGGTCTAGCCGGGGAGGTCAACTGAGTGTACTTTTTATGCAAATGAGGTCAAAAATGCTGGATTCTGATTGGCTAAGGAGAAAGGAAGGTAAAAGGAGTGCAGGTTGGGGGTCTAGGGAGGTCAACTGAGTACAACCCTAACCCTAACCCTGTTTAACTTTAACTTTTTGTTTACTACGTACTTCATGAAAAACTTATATAACCCCCATTGAACGTTGTTGTGTTCTAGTTGCCACTGCGGGGGAAGGCCGATTCCCGAACACATGGACGGTCATACGATACTCTACCATCTGACTATGTGGATCGTTGTTCTCATACAGATAGAACCGTAAGTAGTCTCTATCTCTTTCGTTAACAAAGAATCTGTAAAACATCTGCTGGATGTCTCCTGCTATTGCACACAAATCCTTGCGAAATCGTAACAAGATTCCTAGTAAGTTGTTCGTCAGGTTTGGACCAGACAAAAGACTGTCATTTAATGAAGGATATGAAGATAACGAACAGTATTCAATCTCAACGTCCATTAAACAATATACAAAATTAGAGCAGAGCAAACACGGACCTCTGAAACATCAGAGGTGGGATCAGGTGCCATGGTGGATTGAGCATCCCCTGCCGACCGGTCACACCCGCCGTGTGCTCGTTGTCATGATCAGGAAATAACGGAAAAAATCCGTCGTCAATTCAGTGTACAAATAATGGACTAACAATTGGTATGAAAAACGTCAGTCAGCATATGACTCAATGATAAATTGTATTTGCTGACAAGGTCATTGTATCGACCATAGAATTTACGTAATGATGACTTTAAACGAGACTGTTGATATTCTTGTTTCATCAACTTGCTTTTCAATAATTTACCTCGTTTAAGAAATTGTTCATACGTAGAGCACGCTATTGCGTATCGTATCAACTGAGATATATATACTCCACTCCGTATGCAGGTGATGAAGGTATATTGCTGCATAAGTAAGGGAAGTTGACGATAGAGAACTTAAAGTCATCACGTTTATCATATAGCTTGGTTGTCTTTTTCAAGTAAAATATCCAAGTATGAAGCAGAAGTGTCGGACTCTGTGGTATCTTTTATCTCAAGCTCGCCAGGATATATCGTATCGACGTAGGAATGGAAACTATCATTAATAATTGACAATACGTCGTCGATATATCTAAATGTAGAGTTGAAGGCCACAGCAAGTGTTTTCTTCTTTTCGCGCATAAGATTTTGTATAAATTCTGCTTCATATGAATATAAAAATAATTCTGCTAATAACGGAGCACAATTTGTACCCATGGGAATTCCAATAGATTGTTGGAATACCTGGTCTCCGAAAAACCACATAGATATTGTCAATCAGAAACTCAAGCATCTTCTTGACGTCAACTTCAGAGTACTAATGTGTGCAATCAGAATCTGTTTTAACAAAATAATTTTTCAAATGACCAATGACGAGGTAAGTAATTTTACGAAAATGAGCATCCTTTGTACACGATTGATGAATCGAATACGGCTCGAACTTTGCAAGGCTTCTTAGTGTGAGTTAAAGCAAATATACCAACACTCATGTCTATCTACTATCTCTGGGGCTCTTTCTGTGCTCCCGTGTTGAAATTGTTTTTCATAAATTCACACATCTGCTTGAGTTTCTCTGGGTTTCTCTTCAAACCTGGGTCAAGGTTGACAGCTCGTTTGAAGACTTGAGCTCTGTTGTTTGTAAGACCACTCTTGAACGAAAGTGGAGAGGTCCAATTACCACTAGAGTTCTTCTGAAAGGTTTGGTCCATCAGAGACAGGAATTCACGATCTTCCACAGAATTTCCAACCTTGTTATCATGTCTGTCTGTGTTAAACACATTGTTTTCCCTGAAATCTAAAGTCCGAGAGGATCTGCAGTTAGGAGGGCCTTGGACCTTCAGATGAAAGCTGTTTTACATGGGGTGAATATTGTTCCTCTACCATCGTGCTGAATATTGGTCTCTAGAACACTGAGATCCCTTGGCTTGTGATGACCAACCAAACACACGTCACCAATTATCACCAATCCAAGATTCTGCTTCTGGGCAAAGGGAGCTGAGGGGGGTCCTGTCACCTGACCTTGCACCTGAATTACGTCCACCAAGTCCCTTCCGATCAGGAGCTGTATACCGACATCTGTACGGAGCGGGACGAGTTCCTTGGCGATGAGTGTAAGTGATGTTGGGCACGAGCGACTTCTGGAGTCGGGATTTCCCTGACGTTATCCGGAATGTCGTTGCACTTTATGATGGGCGGAAGCTTGTGACAGGCGTGACCATCTATCGACTGAATACAAAACCCCACTGCTCTTCTTCCAGATGTCTCGGTCACTCCAGCACATGATTTAAGTCTGTACGGAATCGGATCTGACTTGACACCACAGCATCTTGCGGACGGTCACACGAAAACACTTTCGCTAGAACAATCTTGGCACATGAACGTCCACCGCTGGCCAAACCACACAGTGTAGTGCACTTCGAGGAAATCTCCATTCCCTCCCCCGCCATGATCTGAGGTGAGTGCTCTTTCCTTACTTTCTCCTTCACACGAGTCCTTCCTATACCAGTGCTTAGCTTTACGATGAAGTGTGCTCCTGCACACAGAACATGGAGAACTATTGGTGCATGAGAACAAAATGACCAGGATACAAGATTTACCAAAGACTGGTAATGTTGAGGAAACAGAAAGTCAAATTATGTATTGACTAACTGAACGGAAGAAAAAAGACTTCTAATCTGGTCAGCGTGACAAATTTAAGTTTTCAGTGAAACAGCCTCCGATACATATTTACGAAATCCATCATTTTCGATTCGCTTAACGGTCAAATTTGCCATTTCCGCAATCAAGAGATGTGGCTGTATGATTGATGTATATTGTTTAACGCCGAGGCGGCAATATTTCAGCCATATTTCGGCGGACAAGTTTGTTAATTGACCGGTTTTGTGAAAGTTTTTGGTTTCTCTGGCGGCCCCCACTGAGCCTACTCTTTTTCGAACTCCAGAGAAACGGTCTTTTGCGTGCTAAGGGGGTTGTCATCCTTGACACGGGGCACCATTTTATGTCCCATCCGACAGACTTAAAATTTAAAAATATGTAAACCGTTATAAATATGTGAACTGTTAAAAATAAAATGATCTAAATATATTTTTAAAAAGTGCTCTAATCTTTTATATATTTTATTGTAAAAATCAGTTTCATGTAAATATTCCAAAATTGCATGTATATTAACATTTGTAAAAAGTTCATATATGGTTTTTGCATTACCAAAAAGTCTACTTCGAATGGGCGTAAAATCGGAACATTTTAATAAAATATAATTACGTCGTCTTGACGTTTCAGACCGAAGTCACATGATTTGTTAATGGTTGTATGTACAGGAAAACATTTATGCTGGACGGGAATCCATTTTCTTGACCTATAACTCTCGTACTGGGTCCGCATAAAGATGCTGTCATGGTCAGTAGGACCGGAATGGTAAGGTGTAACGAACAATTTCTGGCTTTTTCATCAATTTCAGACAATCTAAAACATCTTCATCCAAGTATTCACTCCAGTCTAATTCAGAACTACACGAAGCCTTGTATGTGTTAAATACGTTACTTTCTGAAATTTTCCAAAACACCATTTTGAAATTTATCAAATTTTTTCAAGCTAAATTCCTAGAACATCCATACTGCTGTGCGCTGCTTACTACATGACCAACGTCCAGAAAAAAACGTCACAATCGATGTGACGTCATGTTTTAGATATTTCTTTGACATTATGTATTTTCTCCATAGAAACTTAATTTTAAAGGCTATTTTCACGTTATATATTTCTTTTTTATTTAAGAAATAATGTCCGTGTTTTCGTTTATGTTCCAGAATAACCTCCTCGGTCTCGAAATGTTGTTTGAAAGATAAAAGCCGAGGCGTTAGCCGAGGCTTTTATATTTCAAACAACATTTGGAGACCGAGGAGGTTATTCTGCATCATTAACGACAATAAGGACGTTATTTCTATTCTGCCAAGATCGATATATACGGCTGATCGTTTCCTCTATAGAGAAACGAATTAGATCACCATGTCTCGATTTCGCTGTTCCATTTAACACCAGAGATAAAACTTGTTTGCTTACCTGTGTATAGTATGCAGCTTTCTTTACATTAAAATAGCCTTTTTAGATTATAATTTTGTTCGTAATATGTATTGATCAGTTAGAATGAATATACAATAACAAAATAATGTTCCTGTTTTACTGCTAAAATCACGTTGTTTAATGTGTAGGGGGGTCCGTGGAATAGCACCGCTTAGCTATAAAAACCGACATTCATCAGCAATTTGATGCAATTTACAGTGTTGATACTGCAAAAGACGACATATCGTTGCGGTCTAAACAAGTATTTCATTCTACAGCCAAACATGCATTTGAATTGTTCAGATTTGATACATGTTTCTGATCTGATAATTTTTTGATGACGTTCGTGATTTATTGGAGAATAATGTCCGGCGGTTAAAGTTTAAATGAAGTATCATTGTCAAGGAACTGCCATTCATGCTTTTGAAAAACATGAGCCCGAGAAGTCGTTGTGTAGTGTATATTTGCATCTGTAGCTCTCCCTTTTCTTTATTTTGAGAATTTCCAATGAAAATGCGTGCTTTTAGTTATTTTGAGGAAATACAGGCATCACATCCGGAAAAGATAGAAGGATATTTTTCCGGAGGGCCTGGAAGGAGAGGTTTCCAGACATGCGAGCTTCAGGGGTAACTTCCTTTAACATTTTGGTAGTGATTTTTAAAAAATACTCTTGAGATAATATTATACAATTAATGCATAAAATTGAGGGAGAAAGAAAGTTTTCAGTTCACCAAGGCCAGGACCATTTCCTGAGAAGCAGCCATGTTCAAAAGGGGCGGGAGATCTTGCTAACTGTTTTATTATATCAATACAAAAGGAAACTAGAATAGAGGATACGCATAACGTGGGATTTGCTATCAGAGCAGGAATTAACTAACTTGAATAACACATGGGTATTAGTCCATCAACATATTATTTCATAGTAGATCTGATAACCGGAAATTAGCTTCTGAAGCAGGTTTTAGTTCGTTTGACTAATGCATGGGGATTAGTTCATTCATAGTGAATACTAGGGAAAATTCACATTCCACAACCTAATATTTATGTAGAAAAAATAGTAAAGGTATTAAAAAATAAGATTTAAAAAATATTTCAGAAATTTAATTTACAAAAGTGATAGCAAAACTGTATGTTTGATGATCACCAGACAAAGAATACTTTAGTTAATTATATATCTAGATTTATGGTCAGATTTACTTATGAATTTCATCTTTTTTTCAGAAAACCACCTTCACTGAGAGAATGTGCTATGATCCATCAGTTGAAGTATCAACGACTGAGAAAGGAGCAGCTCCTCAAAGTCGAAGACCTGATAAGGGCACATTTACTAGTGGCAATGTACAACTTACTTGATATTCTAAAAATGACTTGAACCATTTTCTTTATGAAACAGATATTTGAAAAAAAAATATTTCGTTTTGACCATATACAAAATTAAATTATAAGAAAGTAAAGTGTAATTTTTCTATTTTAAGTTTCAATAATTTATTGTAATGGATCGATACTGCACATCTCATGATATGAAAGTCTGATTAAAATAATGCATCCCACAAAACCAATATTCCTTGATAACACAGAGATTGTCCAGTAACAGTATGAAATAATAAATTATCATGTTTGTAGGATTGCACGAGAGAATTATTACAAGCATTGTAAGAAGGCATTGGACCAGCCAGACAGATATTTGTCAATGATCATTGACAACATGGACCAAGCCAAGACTACTCTCCCAAGATTTCCCACATACTATAAGGTAAGCTAATTCCTATTCTTTCCATCTCCAAATAAAGATGTTATTTTTTTCAATAACTTTTTATTGAGTTCACTGGGGGAGAGGATTGGGAATAATTAATTTTATTTTCCTTGATGAGTATCCATAAAATAAAGCTATCAAAACAATTACAAATGAATACATTTAAAAGAAAAAGCAAATAAGTGAAAACCCATGCAAATATGACACTAAGACTTATTTTTTGTGCAGTGAGATGCCACCCTTACAAGGGTACATCACCACGTGACTGGTGTCCTAGCTCACGGACAGAAAGCAGCAAGTGTGTTCACCTGGACTGACAGGTTTGCTTGCGACAGCAACATTACCATCAACTGCTTGCTGAAGGTTCTTGAGGATGTTTCTATGGTAAGTGAACAGAAAACACATTACCCCAAAAAATGTGATCTGGCTCTGATGATCTTTACAATTTTGAAACGGGGAAATAATTAATTAAAAGTAGTTGGATTTGATTAGTTTATAATGATTAAAATAGTTAAATAAAAATATTCATTTTCCTACAATTAAGAAATAAGGTATCATTTTTTGAGTTTTACTGAGATGTAAAACGGGTTGGTCACGTGATCAAATCCCATAAAGCCCAACTGACAACTCTGCCAAGGACATCAAGAATTACATCTGGATGGGACTCCTCGCAAACCTTGTAAGAAGAGGAAAATTTAAGAAGGTACGAAACTAGTTTATCATGTTTATAAACCAGTTATATCTTTAAATTACAGGATATGATAAAAATTAATTTACTGTAAACTAAACACAAATTTCTAGTAAACATTTTTTTTATGTAAACGGTGGCGTAAAATTGAAGGGGGCGTATCCTTTAAGCAGTCTGAAATTTTTAATTCAAAGTCAAAGACTTCATAATTGATCAATAAGCTTTTGATTCTGATTAAATATGTGAACATTTAATTGCATCTACAAGTTTGTTTGTTTATTTATTCCTTAAGTCATATGACTTATCAGATAACATAATTACAAGATATAGGATGTAAAGCACAAAATTAAAGCAATTTAGTTAGATCAAATCATTTGAAGGGCGTAATTTTTATGACTTTTGAGCCTGTGTTTTATGTTTGGGCTTGCGTGTTTTTTTGCAAATAGGTAGGTAGGTTTTGAAAGATGGGCGAGCGCTTAACAGAGAAAAAAATTGGAATGGCCATACTCCATTTTAAACATGAAAAGTGTTAAACCTACATCTACATCAAAATTCATTTCCATTTTGAGTATCTATGGGCAGTGTTATTTTGAAATACATTATGTTTTTAAAGTTTGTTTAAGAGTAACAAGTGATACAGCTGTTCAATAGCTGCAGTTTAGAATACTGCATAGGATTCTTCCCGTAGGTTACTATCATAAAAAGATTAATATTAAAACTACTGATTTGTGTACCTTTTGTAAGAATGAAAGTGAAACAATCCAACATGTATCTTTTTTTTTAATAATATTTCTGCATTGTGGAGTAGTCTTAGCCAAATTATATATAGAACTTCTTCAAAAAGGGTCGGATTTAACATTATTTTGAAATTCTGGCGGAACTGTCATGGCTTTTTATTACAAATCAATATTCACATTAAACATGCAACTGGCATGTTCATAACTTATGCCCCGATCTTTCAACTGGTAAGCTTTTGGCAGCATAGCATTCACAAATATTAAACAAACCATATCATAGCTGGGGGACCTGGAGACAACAGTATCCCTCCGCAAATGGTTACTTGTCAAAATTGCGCAAACACTAATTGTCAGTATTATCACGACCCCGTGGGGATCCGGGTTAGAATAGGTCCTCAGTACCCCCTTGCTTGTCGTAAAAGGCGACTAAATGGGGCGGTCCTTCGGATGAGACCGTATAAACCGAGGCCCCGTGTCACAGCAGGTGTGGCACGATAAAGATCCCTCCCTGCTCAAAGGCCCTGAGTGCCGAGCATGGGCCTAAATTTGCAGCCCTTCACCGGCAATGGTGACGTCTCCATATCAATGAAATATTCTGGAGAGGGACGTTAAACAGTATACAATCAATCAATCAGTATTATCACGTTCAAACAGCAAAGTCCATAGCATTCTTCATCCGTATGTAAGCCATGACGATTTCTGAAATTGTCACATTCACAGTGCAAAGTCCATAGCAATCTTCATCAGCATAAAAGCCATTACGATTTCTGAAATTGAAAGAAAACACATCGCAGAAAACGGGAACTAAAAAAATTCATGAACTACATTTAAAATATTTAAACCAACGATAAAATTTAAGGGAGGGGATTTTTCCGTCTGCTCAAAAACAAGACGGAAGATTAAAAGACCTGGCGCATGCTCATGAGTACTCATGTATTATCAATCGTAGAATCATAATGATAAAACCGTATAATTCTGGAAAACGGGTTACACTAAGTAGCTATTTATAATTTCACAATAGAAAACAATATATACTTCATTCTCAATAACTAGGGATAAATCTGATTGTAAATGTAATATTAGGAGGGATTCGTTTGTTAAAAATTAATAGAATTGTAAACTTTATTTTTCTATATACTAAACAAAATATCTTTACTTGTTTGAAGCAGAAGAAAATGTCAAATTTCAGTTCACTCTTATGTCATCTAAGAATCAAAAATAAAAAAAAATTTGCATTGACTTCACACAAATAATCAACTAATGATATTTAATCCATAACCGTTTTGATTAATTAAAAAAATATTTTAAAAAATGAAACTTGTGTTTAGTCTTTATTTGAAATACAAAATTGTAAAATTGGCCTTCAACAGTTCAGGTGCTAATAAGAGTTACTCCCTCTCAGAGAGCTCTTCTGTGTCGCTGATGTTTATAATATGTCACACGTCAGTGACAGTTGTTCAGTCGTATGCATATCAAATTCAGTAAAATCAAAATGCGCCGTATCTTCATGGCTTCAGAGTAAATTTGGACTGAAGAAGTTGAGTGAATGTGCGAGGCCTATTTACAACCATTTAAGACAGTGTGCAACAAGTAGCGCCGACATTGCAAGCAAAGGGCATTTGATTGCAGCTCTATGTGGATTGTTTGAGACTGATCTCAACTTGTACACCGTGTGACAATTTCACAGAGACACTAACGGCGTAACTTGGCAGAAGAAATCGACATGCCATTGTCCATTTGACGAAGGGAAAGCCAAACCTTAACGTAGTTTTTTACTTCACATAAGCAAGCTGGTTTTTTCATATTTATGCACATTGGTACCAGTTGGATCATGTATGTGTAAAAGTACTAAGTGCCATTTTGAACAAAGGCCCAAACATTAATTCATATTGCTTTTATTGATTTTATTGAATTCTTAAATTAAGATATAAATCAAGATGTCCTTCTTCATTATTATCATTTAATATTTAAAGTTTTTTTCTTAAAACATCAGAGTAGTAAAGCTCACTTTTCTTCTAGTAGGTACTGCATTTATACACAGCGTGGCATTTGCTGCATTTTAATTCGTCGATATCTGGAACCGCTGGTTTAAATCGGCATCGAAATACATAATAAACTTTTCTGTCAAACCTTCTTTAATTGACCACAGCATAGGGTCACAGGCGGAATAATATTCACCGTTCCAACTTCTGATATTCCCTTGGAAATACAGTTTTCAAAATCTTTCTGTACCGATTCAGGACTCACATCCGTAGGATTATCTTGAAATCGCGGCAGTAAACATTCTAAGGTATGTCCCAATGCCGCCACGTCTGATAGAGATCACAGCATCTGATCCCCAGTTGTTTAAATTAAAAACATTGTGAATATGTTTATATCTTTGAGGTATTCCCAGTGGCAGAATTTTAATGTATTCCAAAATCTTCAGTATATCTTTACGAAAGCCTATTAGGATCAATCCACGGAGAAAAAAATTAAAAGGCGTTGAAACGCCTTCCGAAAAGGGGTAAGAACGCAAAAAAGGCGTAATAACGCTTAAAAAAAGGTGTTAGAATGCCTTTTCAAAAGGCGTAAGAACGCTAAAAAAGGCTTTCCAAAAGGCAATATTACGCCATTCCAAAAATCGTCATTACGCCTTCTCAAAAGGCGTTATTACATCTTTCTAAAACTCGTTATTACGCCTTTTCAAAAGGCATTATTACGCCTTTCAAAAAGGCGTTATTACGCCTTTTCAAAAGGTGTTATTACGCTTTTTTAAATATATATAAAAAGAAATTTTTCCAAATGCATTTTTGATCATGATGTACGAGATAAACAATCTTATCAAACTATATTTTGGTTTTGGATTTAGTAATAAAGAGATATTGGCAATGCTAGCTCATATTGATGGAATAATACTTAGCATATCTACACTGAGAATGAAGTTGACATCAACTAGATTATACCGTCGCAAAAATCACTCGGATATTCTTGATATTGCATATTTCCTTCTCACTCAGTTTGAAACAACGGGTTCCCTACACGGTTATCGATGGATGTATTTAAAGTATAAACAATCTGGATATAACACTTCAAGGGATGTTGTTTATGAACTAACGCGACTACTTGATCCTCTTTATATATTAAATATGTAAAACATATTTATTTTTACATATTCACTTATGGACGTAAATATACTATGTATCTCGTAATATAGAAAGGGAAAGAACATTCTGATTAACAATCTTTTCAATGTTTGAAAAACCTTTAATTCTGAATAACTTCACCCACCCCAATCACCATACACCAACACTGAAACTTATATGTATAGAGCAGCCCGGTCCTCCGGGCTGCAATAAAAGCAGAAGAGAAGTACAAATATTAGTTTTAAATCACAGCATTTTGTAACATTGTGGTCTCATAAGTGTTTAGAATCAATTGCCTGTTAATTAATACAACAAACGTTCATGTAATATGAATTAAATCTAAGAAATACAATTACAGTACAGTACTCAGTACAGCCTATCAAATGTAAATTGTTTTATGATGGATAAGACATATCTCAACCAAAAATAGATTATTCATTACCATATTTACGTTAAAACAAAAGTACACAGTACATCATATATAGACAGTAAATGTATTACTACTTAGAAGTAAATCAAAGCCATATGCAACGAGTAACAATTTTTAACGGATCATGTATTATTACTAAAGAAATGAATTATAAAATCAGAAGCAGTAACAAAGAATCTTATTTACTGCATTATCTGATAAAAGGAGTAAAGTTACCCTAAATTTGCTATTTGAATTTATATCAGTTGTCTCTTAAGGGTCCTGCTCAGCTAATGCCTTTAATTTGGTGATTAGATAAGCTGTCCATCTATTATCAATTAAATTATCTATTAAAAACTTGGAGTCGATATTGCTAAATCTCCGGATTTTAAAGCAGCAGACCTTCGGCCTCGGGCAACAGTTTCCCAGGTATGCCCCACTACCTCGGGACTACAGTTTGACTGTTTACCTCGTAGTCATTATATAATTGTGTGATGTAAAGTGATATTATACATTTTACAGGTTATTTGAATTAGTATGACAATGGGGAAGCTATATGTGATTATAATCTTGTGGAGACACTCTCTCACTCACAAGTGATGACGATGTTTAACCTGTCAGCCAGACGCTGTTATCCAAATTGCTGCTGATGTGGGTCGGAATCTTTTCTGAGTACATTTTCCCAAAGGTTCCTATCACAAACAAGGCCACAGAAATTACTGGATTAAGAATTTTGGATGGGGAAATGTTTCATGGTGATGATTGAAGATGTGAATGCTGTTCCTTTGGTGGCTGTTTTTGATGCACTCCTGAATTTTTTTTTCACAAAATTCCAGTTAGAAATTGTCTTAGTTGGAGATAATGTGAAGTCCTTTGACTGTCATATTCTTATAAATTCTCTACAGAATTGATGTAAAAACCCAGGGAATCGGTAACTGTGCTGCAGCGTTTGTTGACACAAAATAGCTATTCAAATGTGTTTTTTTTTCATTTTTATTACCAAATTTGTACAAGCATTATATCTGTGAAACGTATAAGGTTAATTGTGCATTAGGGGATGTTTAAGCACTACAAAAATTAGTTTCCTCTGCAGGTGTGGATTGAGATGATCCAAAGTATTTTTCTTATTCGTTCACATTTTCTAATGCAGTTGATAGCTATTTTACTAGTTCTGAAGTGCATAAAAATTGACCTTCATTTAATTATAGAGAAGATAGTCAGTAAACACATTGCAAACAGGACTGCAGGGAGTGGACTTTGTTTTAAATTTTTACAACTTGCATATAACAGAGACTGTAATGGAATATACCATCTCCATTGTGAAAAGCTCCACCTGTATATATGGATGTGTAGATAAATTATCATAGAAGACAGGGGTAATAAACAGTTTGCCGGTGCATTTCCTATGAAAGTGTAAATGAGTGCGTTTCTGAGGAGAGGGGGTGGGGACTCCATGTAAATCGGAGTTGCATACTACCCTTGTGTTATTATTATACAATGGGTTAGAATAATTTCGAAACAGTTGGTGTCTGACAAGAAGATTATCTTGAAAAGTCTTTATTCGAAATTTTCTTAAATGAAGATTGTGATAATTAAAGTGATGTTACCAAGTTGCATTAGTACATACAATGTAACTATCAGGTACCGAATTTTGCAAAAACTACACGTGATACATATTTGCAACGCTCTTTTGATGTGAATAGAAACAAGACCAGTAAAGAAAAAATCGGCCAATATCTCTCAGCTACATGTAAAAGGCTTTTCAGTTTTAGTGATCAAGGAAGTCGAACAACAAATGATGATGGCCTTATCTGAAATAGACGACTATCTATACGTCAGAGTCAAAAGGCTACTGAGAAGTCTTCTCTTGTATATGATAGAGAAATCCAAAAATATATTGGCAACTTTGTAATTCCTAAAAGTACTATATGCATGTAATATACCCTTCACAATAATCAAAGCTGTTATAGCACATTAACAATGAAAACAATCTCTTACGAAAAAATAAAGGTAGGATGAACCCAGATAATATGTCCATATTTGGCCATGGTTGACCCAACAAAACCGTCTATGTTTGGCCAACGTTGGCAAACTTGCGTTTGGCCTATGTAATTTTGCTAATCTACCCAACAATGGGTCAATATGTTTGGTGCAACGATGGCCCAACATTTGTAACATTTTCTGAAATCTCTTAATACTGTCCAATCTAATTTCTCTTCCCATGGCCCAATGTTGGCCCATATATATTTTTTTACCTTTTGAATTTATTTTATGTTTTGCTTACCATAACTTATATATAACTTGATAGTTTTGATATTCTGAATTGCACTGCAAGGTAACGATATTTTCTGCAAGCATCTTGGTTATAAAATCAAATAAAAACTAGTCATTTTTGTGCTTTGCTAAGCATATGTATGAAAGTATTATAAAGTTAACTAAAACAAATCAAAGGCCTGAAGGGCCTGCGAAGTGACTCGCTTGAGTCAATTGAGTTTTTTTTATACATCTGGGCACCATACCTTAATATATTCAGTTTATTTTGCATCTTAAGGGATTGAATATTACATGCCTGATCCATGTTCGGTTCATAAATAAAGTGTATATTGCTTTTCCTTTATATATACAGGTTGGCACTAAAGCCTTCCGTATTATTTTGACTGGATTCTATAATGAATTTAAGCACATTAGCTGAAGTGGTCAGAGTTATGGAATAATCTGGTTAAAGATTCCCACAGCAAATCTGGATTCTAAAAATAGATTATCAACAACAACTAGCTGCAGCTAATGCAAGCAGCAGGTGTTTGTGTTAGGGAGTATTCTAGGTCAATTATAAATAAACTTCAGATGGGAAGATTAGATCCACCTAACATGCTTGAACATATATTCATACGCAGTAATTGCATGTACATGGTACAGATACTTAATCAAAAATTTCTTTAAAAGCATGAAGGCATAAATAATGTTACAGTATGAAATTTTATACAGTTTTTACCTCTTAAGTTTATACAATCACTCAAACCAAAGCATTTTTTGCTAGAACTATTATGTTTGGTGTATGGATCACCTTGATAAATGTGTGAGAAATTTTACAGCTCTGAAACGGCTGTGTCAACAGGGAGTAGCTTGCTACGCAAGCCAACTCAATAAAAAATCAAAGGCCTGAAGGGTCTGCGAGTTGACTCGCTCGAGTCAATTGAGCTTTTTCATACATCTGGGTACCATACCTTAATATATTCAGTTTATTTTGCATCTTAAAGCTATCGTGCAAAGTCATAAACCTATTATACGCAACAACCAAAGCGGTGTCCGCCATATTTCTCTACTCTGCGATAGTAACAATTCCAAATATATGTGATCAATCGCGGTCACGGGCTATCGCACACGCTTCCAGAAGACCTAATGTGTACACTAAACCCCCCAAAATATGTCAAACTTGTACTGTCTTCCGCTAAGTTTCAGAAACTAATACAATACAATTTTTTAAATGCTTTAAAACTGATAATAATAAATTCATGAAAAAAAATAATGATTCAATTTTACAAACACGTGAATTTTTGCTTATGAAAAATACATCTATAAAACAACGTATTACAATGCTTACCAGACGCCAGACAGTACAAGCTTGATCATGGATCATGCGATAAGTAAAAACAAGAGTTATAAAAGTAAAAGTATTGAAATTCTTTCCGAAGTTTTCTTTCAGCGCCTACATCAACACATCCCGTTTACGCCCTGCGACATGAAAACAACAGTTATCTGTGAAACCGGCCTGTCCAGTTTTCTAAAAATAGTAACGATATCTTCATACCCAGTTGACCGTTCGGGGATCAGTTATTATCTGGGAAAATATTACCCAGATGAAAATACTCTCAATATTTTGAATGCAAAATTTATAAATATATATTCTTTAAAAATGTTAATATATTTTGTAACCAAATCTTTTCTTCTTTTCTCTCTCTCTCTTTAAAAATGTTAATATATTTTGTAACCAAATATTTTCTTCTTTTCTCTGTCTCTCACGTACACAATGTTCATGCACGAATACAGGACACAGGGGTCGGAAGTAAATTGAAATGGGGGGGGGGGGGTGGCTAACCCCCTTGCCCCCCCCCCTTTCCATTCCAAGGCTTGTGCAAGAAAGGATTAAACTTTTCCTTGACAGAAAAAGGAACACAATAATAAAACATCGGATATGGAATCATAACTAGAAACGAAATTTTAACTTTGGGCAATGATGAAGAATTACATTTTTGGATAACGTAGAATTCAGGTTTAGTATTGCCAAGTTGTCTGCAGTTGTATTATTTGTTTGCCATAAATTCCTCGCCAACAATATTTTCCTAAAAAAGGGGGAACTTTTTTAACTGCTAATATAAAGAACAATACAGTTTTTTTAAACTGCTAATATAAAGAACAATACAGTTGGTAAACACCTGTGTTGAGTCTACATATATGTCATCTTCGCTAGCCAAGGGTTTCCAATCCGAAAGCTACTCTACTTGTGAAGTCGATTTCGGATCGGAAACCCTCGGCTAGCGAAGATGACTTGTGTATATAATATGATTTTAAAATGTGCATGTTCTTTTGTATATCAAATTTACCTATTCAAGAACGTTTACATGAAATAAGATTTTTTCCCAAATCTTAAATGAGAAGGGGTTTTCTGTCCGTGGCAACTCGGACTAATTTGTTACATAGTAAAGAAACGATTTTAATTGTCCATGGACTTTTCTAATGCATAAAACCGTTCACGGTAGCCTAGTGGTAGAGCGTTCGCTTCGTGATCGGGAGGCCCGGGTTCGATTCTCGTTCCCGGCGCCGCGTCAAACCTAAGACGTAAAAATAGGTAGCGACTGTTCCTTCGCCAAGCGCTCGGCATCAGAAGTGAAAGTCACGGGTCTTTCGGATATGACCTTAAAAACGTAGGTCCCGTGTCACGGTAGGCGCTGGCACGATAAAAAACCCTCACTGCTCAATGGCCCTGAGTGCCGAGTATAGGTCTAAATTTGAAGCCCTTCACCGGCATACGGTGACGTCTCCATATGAGTGAAAAATTCTCAAGAGGGACGTTAAACAATATACAATCAATCAATCAATCTAATGCATAAACTGCATCAATATTCAAAGCGGTTGATAGAAGGTGTATCCAATATATAATAAGTCATCAGTTTTAACAACAAATGTAGCTTAAAAAAAAGTACAATGTAATCATGAACCCAGGAAAATGAAATTATAATATTTTAAAATAAAATTAAGAAATACTTATATACAATTTTATGTACAAATGAACAGATCCACGTTGAAACTTGCCGGTCAGAAAGAAAAATAGGAGTAGAATTTAGAATTCAATTATATTGGTCATTGTGTACATTTTCACAGAAACTTTTCAATTCACTGTTTGCCCTCCCCCCCACTCCCATAAAAAAAACGTTTAATTTCCTAGCGAGATTTATGCATGCATTTAGAAGAACAGATCTTTGTATTTACCGCAAATGGTTCTCTTGCACATGTTAAAAAAAAACCTTGTCCGAACAATTTCCTAGCGAGATTTATGCATGCATTTAGAAGAACTGATCTTGGTATTTACCGCAAGTGGTTCTCTTGCACATGTAAAAAAACTTGTCCGAACAACTTTTTCATGATGAACATAAATTGTGCCTCTTTTTTTCTCGCAATAATTATTCTAGCTTTCAAGTTGTCTGTCTCTTTGCTTTATCCGATTATGCTATGTAACAACATCTTATATTAGCTACAGATATGTAGCTCGCTGGAATGCAGCTGGAAAAAATAAGGATGTCCATCCAGGAAGCTTATTGTGCACAAAAGCGCACTTTTCCCATTTATTAGTATTTCTCCGTTATATAAATTATGCTACCACCTAAACAATTTCCTTACCGTGTTCTCCTAGCACATTTACTACGCCCACAACAAAAAATTCCCAGAACTGTTGTTCATAGCCCTTCTGGGCCTGATATATTGAGTCCATCGAAAATTGGGTAATATATATACTCATTGGTAAATCCAGAGGGGGAGGTTCCGGGGGTTGGAACCCCCTTTATTTTTTGCCAAGTGGAGAGAGGGAGAAAGAAAGAGATGGAGAGAGGGAGAAAGAAAGAGAGAGGGGGGTTACAGCGTTTTCCGAGAATAAATATTTGAAGTCTAACTTTACATGTATGTATTGAAAAGATAGATTCTCACGATTTAGTTTCCTCCATTCACCTTCACTATTACTTTTTTTATGAGAGAACGGTAGAAAATATTCTACTTATTTTTATATATCTGATATATGATATTGGATATGTAACATGCGAGGTTTAATTTGATATAGATTCCCGCGATCTGTGGCTGTGTTGGCTATATATGTACCGTTTTTTGATCATATATCTTTTAAAGGAACTAACTTGCAACTCCTTGTTTAACCCCACCTCTACCCCACCCCAAAAAAGTTTTTCAAATTCTAAAAAGAAAATTATTTGTACTCTTCGGAAATGCTGCAAATCCATTCAATTTTAAGGCATCGGTAGTTTTTAAAATGTGTTTGTTTTTTTATTCGGACTGGAGGTACAGTATCTTTTCAAAGAGAAAATAAGCGTAAAAAAAAAGTTATTTTACCACAACCTTAAATCTTTCCAAACGTGTGTGTGAATCTTTCCTTGAGAGTGTGTGTGGGTGGGGGTGGTGGTTAGAGGGGCACACATATTTGGTTGATGCATGACTTGCACATGCAGTTCTGTTGTGAATGGTGTAAATATTGGAATATGTAAGAAACTCAAGGTTAGTTAATATTTTGATATATATGGTGAAAAAAAACACAAAAGCAAACCACTGTTTTGTGCACAGTATATATGCACTTATTTTTTTTTTTCAAAGTTTAGCACCGTAGGTCTTTGGCCTGGTATTCCCCTATTACTGTTTTAGACCAGTGAACTTCTTATAAATAGGGGTGAAACAGAGAGAGAGAGAGAGGGGGGGGGGGTTTAAAACATTTTTATATTTGTTTTATTTATTATTGCATGAATTGGAGAAACCAATGCATTTTTCGTTTCCAGTTTTGTAGGTCTTAAAATGATATCTTCCGTACCGATGTAGAATGGAAGGTATTCGCAGAAAAAATATAATTACAGAAAAAAATCCTTGAAAGTATATATCAAAATATTTATTTGTATACATGTGTTCCTTCAGTAAATTTCCATCTCCTCTTCTTCATAAAGAATTTGTTTTTCTTTATAAACCGTGTAGGCAAATAATTGATTTCCTGTTCAAATCATAGAATAAATATAAAATTTCATAAGCAGATTCCTTTTTCTTGATCATTTGGTGTGTGTACTTTTTTTCTATTTATAATATTTTTAATTAAAAAAAAAACCATTTTTGTTACCCTAACGTGTAATTGCGTCTAAAGTGTGTACAATTATTTGGGTTGTGTCGAAAATGACCACCAGTTTACACAGATTTTATGTAGATTGTATAACATTCAAATACGCAGGATATAATAATAACAGGTCCCTAGAAAACACGGAAGTGTGAGTAGAACCTATTTATAGAAAACTGGACGGTCCGGTTTGACAGATCAGTTTTGTTTACCTGGACAGGTTGTGTGCACTCATGGAGTATGCGAAAGGCAAATCTTTGGATAAAAATTGCTAAACTGCATGTTATAATTTTTGTTTGACTTATCGTATGTTCCATTCAACTGATCAAGCTTGTACTGTCGGCGTCTGGTAAGCAATGTAAAAAGCTTTTGCATATGTTTTAGCGGAAATTTTTTACTTTCGTGTGACTAATATTTTACTTTTTTCTAATTTTTTATTTACGTACTTATTTTTCGAAAAATATTTTTTTGCAATTATTTCCTCTCATCATATAGTATTTATTTTCTAAAATTTAGCGGCAGACAGTACAAGTTTGACTTACATGGGGGGGGGGTGATTGATCACATATATTTGGAATTGTAACTATCGCAGAGTAGAGAAATATGGCGGACACCGCTTTGCTCGTTGCGTATAATAGGTTTAAGACTTTGCACGATAGCTTTAAGAGATTGAATTTTATATGTCTGATCCATGTTCCATTCATAAATAAAGTGTATTTTGCTTTTCCTTTATATACACAGGTTGGCACTAATGGGCTTCCGTATTATTTTAGACTGGATTCTATAATGAATTTCAACACATTAGCTGAAGTGGTCAGTGTTATGGAATAATTAGGTTAAAGATTCACACAGCAAATCTGGATTCTCAAAATAGATTATCAACAACAACTAGCTGGAGTTAATGAGAGCAGCAGGTGTTTGTGTTAGGGAGTACTCTAGGTCAATTATAAATAAACTTCAGATGGGAAGATTAGATCCGCCTAACATGCTTGAACATATATTCATACGCAGTAATTGTACATCGTGCAGGTTTTTACTCAAAAATTTCTTTAAAAGCATGAAGGCATAAATAATGTTACAGTATGAAATTTTATACAGTTTTTACCTCTTAAGTTTATACAATCACTCAAACCAAAGCATTTTTTGCTAGAACTATTATATTTGGCGTATGGATCACCTTGATGAATGCGTGAAAAATTTTACAGCTCTGAAACAGCTATGTCGACAGGGAATAGCTCGCTACGCGAGCCAACTCAAAAACTGATTAAGAACTTTTTATGCTTATGCCATGGCTTTGAAATGAATAAGATGTAAAAAGATTAATATAATTAGTACTTATTTCACTGCATTTAAATGCATCTCACAAACACAAATGTTACACCCAGTGTTGGGTGTAAGAATTGACTAAAAATTGGTTTAACTATATATCAATATTTTTTTAAATTCAAAACTTGTTTATAAATTCTGAAGTTCTTGCTTTTCAAAAAAAAAATTCAATGATATAGCTACAGAAAATTTCATGGGAATTCGGTATTTAAAAAAAAACAGAGGAAACGCCTACAATTATATGTAACAATTCTTCTTTGAGGAAAATTAATGCAGAATTCAACGAGTTTGGATGGGAGTGCTATTGTTGTCTGCTTCCACAGCCTGATGCAGTGTCCAACCATTTAACCTCCCGGGATGTGCTTTTGTTATCAGCTGAGTACTTCAAAGGGGTATTTTCCAGATGGAAGCTCCAGCTACTTCAGATGGTGACGGAAGGTATGCCTGCAGACACTTTCCAGAAATGCTCTTTCGGATTTAGCCAAAATGGATGTATTGCCAGGTTATCAGGAAGACTTCCTGATTTCTCTCAATGAGGCCATTAGAGGACAGAAGAGTCCTGCGGGTTTCAAACCCTACCTTTATATTTTCCGTTTTGGCGAAAGAAACAGTAAAAGAGTCCAGCTTGAATTTGACTGCAGCCTCGTACTAGATCAGACTATCCATGTGGCCTGTACACTGAATGGAGTACAAGGGATTGGTTTTCTTTGATCGCGGCATGGCGTACAGCAACTGCAAGGGGTACCTTATCAACCTGTCTATCCTTCAGAGAGGCCACCAAGTTTCAGTCCAATTTAGACGGACGTATGATTGATGTACACCCTGTCATTCTTAATCTTGTACCAGAGGATCTCTCCACACATTTCCTACAGATGTATGGAGACACGCCACACCTGAAACCGAAGACCAATCTCCATCCCGTTTTAGGAGCAGTGATTAATAGTGGACTTTTCCATGCGAGAACATTGAAGCGCTTTGATAGAGAAGCAGTCAGTTATATGGGCACCTGCAAGGAAAATCTTTACAACATAAAATGCCTAAGTTGCCGAATTGAGTACGTGGTCTCGCATAAGAAGTTCTTGTCCAACATAGATGCCAGAAACCTGTTGAGTTTGTCCAGGTTAGGAAATTTGCTTAATGACAGAGAACTTATTGTTCCGTTTCATGTGGATAGTGATGGCCTTTGCAGTTCGCTTCGGGAGATAGGTACCTGAGTGTTATGAAGATGGGAAGTCTAACGGAAGTTATTATTTGACCTGGGGAGCCTACCAGTGCGATTTGGCAATGGAGGAGTTTTTCTGGGGGCGACCACTGTCTACTCAGGACCACCAAGGGTCAATCAGACTTGGGCCTGGAATCTTTTCTCCATCCAACTCGAAGACAGACAGGCTAGGATTCAGATTGAATACTGTTCGTTATCTCCAAATCCTTCTTGGCATTGGAAAACGTGATTCCGGCCCGATTAGCTGACCCTCCACCGCCCTTATCAACCTGGACGAATTCGCAAAGGGTTGCAGAAGAGATGACCAACCTGTACGGTTTTTCAGATCTGATAATCAGTAACCTTAGTGATCTGGGTCTGAAATTCCTGAAGATACTGATGAATGATTTATTTCACAATGCCAACCTTCTGCCCTCCTCCATAACTGATCTTAGAAGTCAGGCCGTGCCAGCATGGGGATTGTGTACAGGGTTTATTAATATCTCCGACATACAACACGGGGAGTCAGGGCCAGACTAGGAACCAGACGGGCGCTGGAAATGCTAGACAAGGCCGGGAAATCCGCCTGTCCTTCAGCACCGCCTCAAGGACCTTGATGTTTTGGCCTCAACATATCAATGCGTGATCGGTACGAAGAAAATATTTCGCATGCACCACACCATCCCTGTGAAACTGGAAATTGCCAAAGCACCACACACTGCCAGGGACCTGAGACGCGAAAGAATGGAGGAGTCATCAGATGAGTTGTTTGACGAATCTGTTTTGCAAGGCAGAACATTCGAAGTAGCAGATATTGGCGAGGAGAATGTCACATTTCAAGCCATTGCACATAATCCCGCCAATATAAGACTCAGATGGGCAGGACCAGAACTAGAAATTCTGTATGAATTGAAGAAGAGACTGCCCACAGATATTTCTGATGGAGTGCTGTATGATGAATATCTGTCATTCTGCAGGGTTAGGGGAATCCCCAGTCGACCACTTGACGCATTTAGACGCAAGTTTAAAAGACGTAAAATAGGTGTAAAAAGGTGTGTGAAGGACAACCTCTGGATCTTAGAATTTGTTTCGCCCTGTGATGCCCAATAAATTCCGTAGACGAACTCTATGTAAGCGGTATATTGGCATTGTGTCCAATTCTTGTATGCATGAAGAAGACATATCAACACAACTGCCTTACACACCCTCTTTGTGTCAAAAGTACCCGAAGTGTTCAATGAGATCGGAAAACATAAGCAAGTCAAACTCCACGTCGATGAAACTGTTATTCCTCTTTCTCAGTCACACAGAAGAATTCCTTTCCATTTCCGGGGACAAGTTGAAAAAGAAAGAACTCGAGAAATTAGAGAAACTCGACATCATTGAAATGAAAATCTCCTTCTCTGCTCCTGGGCAATAGAGTGCATCTTCCCAAACTGTGAATTTTATGGCCCCAGGGTCAGGGGTTCTGGTGTTAGGGTGGAACTCTATAGATCATATAGTAAAAGTGCATTATTTCTTTGAAAATCTTGTTCTCTGCTCCTTGGTATTAAACAATAAACTATGTACAGAGTTATAAGAGATGTCTCTTCTAAAACTGTATTTCATGGCCCCTGGGTCAGGGGTTCTGGTTTTAGGGCGGGGCTCTAATGATAATATATAGTTAAATGCATAAATTCTTCGAAACTGTTTTCCGTTGCTCCTAGTAATTATGCCAATGATCTTGGTATATATATTTATGACGAAGAAAGGTGCATCTATCAAAATTTTTAATTTCAAGTTCTCTGGCTCATGGGTATCGGGGGAGGGGGGGGGGGGGGGGGGGGATACACAGTACATAGTCTGAAGATAAGTTAATGCTTTAAAATCTGGTCTGTGGTATTAATCAACCATTTATGATGAAATAAAATTAATGATGATATTTCCAATATTTAGAAATTTATGGCCCCAGGTCTGGTTCCTGTGTTGTAGGGTGCATGGCTCGTTATAAAGTGGAAATGCATTTTCTCTTTGATACTCTGATGTAACTCTGGGTATAAAGTAACCAGAGTAAGCATTCTAATGATGATCAGCAATGAAGTCTCTTTTAAACACGGACCTCTGAAACATCAGAAGTGGGATCAGGTGCCATGGAGGAGTGAGCATCCCCTGCCGACCGGTCACACCCGCCGTGTGCTCGTTGTCATGATCAGGAAATAACGGAAAAAAACCGTCGTCAATTCAGTGTATAAATAATGGACTAACAATTGGTATGAAAAACGTCAGTCAGCATATGACTCAATGATAAATTGTATTTGCTGACAAGGTCATTGTATCGACCATAGAATTTACGAAATGATGACTTTAAACGAGACTGTTGATATTCTTGTTTCATCAACTTGCTTGTCAATAATTTACCTCGTTTAAGAAATTGTTCATACGTAGAGCACGCTGTTGCGTATCGAATCAACTGCGATATATATACTCGGTATGCAGGCGATGAAGGTATATTGCTGCATAAGTAAGGGAAGTTGACGATAGAAAACTTAAAGTCATCACGTCTATCATACAGCTTGGCTGCCAGATTACCACTAGTGTCTTTTTCAAGCAAAATATCCAAGTATGAAGCAGAAGTGTCGGACTCTGTGGTATCTTTTATCTCAAGCTCACCAGGATATATCGTATCGACGTAGGAATGGAAATTATCATTATTAATTAACAATACGTAGGTTACGTTTTATCGTTTGACCCTGATCTTATTTAAGCTTGAACAAGTTGAAATGTCTCATTGTGCAAAATATTCATACATGCATGCTATTAAGAATTTGATAAAATTTAGTTGTTAGACTTTAGTAAGTGAGTCTGATACAAAATAGTTATTGAGATCGGGGTATTAGTATTAGTAATCTTTAAAATGCGTTGTGTGGCGGTCAGCCGGGTTCGATCGCCGGTGGCCAGATAGCTCAGTTGGTAAAGCACCTGACCGGAGTTTCAGGGGGCCCGGGTTTGAATCCCGGTCTGTCCCGCTGCATTTTCTCCTTTCCTGTTACATTTGGTGCCGTGCCCTGGAACTGACAGGTAAAAGTTCTGCCAGGGATGAGCCTGGGTTGGGGTCTTTGGAGGGCCGAAGACCTTTAAGGAGGGAGGAATGTGGCGGTCAGCCGGGTTCAATCGCCGGTGGCCGAAAGCGCAGTTGGTAGAGCACCTTACCGGAGTTTCAGGGGGTCCGGAATGGAATCCCGGTCTGTTCCGCTGCTTTTTCTCCTTTCCTTTTACAGTTAAATTTTTGGATGTTATTTTTTGTCAAAATATCGCTAAAAAACAAATATTTGAAACAAATATCGCAGTATAAGTTTATAATAATGTATAATCAAGTTGTGCATATATAAATAAACAGTTTAATTGCATTAAATAACATAATTTTTTATATCGTACTATAGCATACTCTGTTACCCCGCTACGCCTAATGGCGGTTGGTAATGAGCATTGTTCGAAAAACACCAGAAATGCCTAGGTACAGGGGGCCGCCATTTTGGACACCCAAAGTAGAGCGGAGGAGAAAAGCTGACAGGAGTCCTGATTGGTCCTTAACCGAAAATCTTAGTGACAAAAATGAGATGTGACTTATTAGAATGTGTAGACTTGAGATGAGTGGTGGTATTTTGCTGAGAATTTTATTCAGTGCGGATCTACACCAGTTGGAAACGAGACTGTAGCTCTACTGGTTTGTACTTATCAAAAACTATTGCACTATTTTAAGTATCTTTGTGTAGTCTACTTGTGTACCAACTTATTTTGAAATTAAACTAAAACTGTAGAAGGAGTAGCGTTTTAAAGGAATTTCATAGAGAATTCTATTTTTAGTAACCATAGTAACACCGTTCATCGAAATCAAAAACCACTCTTCATGTATCTTAGTGTAGTCTACTTGTGTGCCAAGTTATATTAAAATCAGACCAAAACTGTAGAAGGAGTAGCGTTTTAAAGGAATTTCATAGAGAATTCTATTTTTAGTAACACCGTTCATCGAAATCAAACACCAATGCACTATTCTATGTATCTTAGTGTAGTCTACTTGTGTGCCAAGTCATATTGAAATCGGACAAAAACTGAAGAAGGAGTAGCGTTTTAAAGGAATTTCACAGAAAATTCTATTTTTAGAAACCATGGAAACACCGTTCCTCGAAATTTAAAAATCGATGCACTATTCTATGTATCTTAGTGTAGTTTACTTGTTGCCAAGTTATATTGAAATCAGACCAAAACTGTAGAAGGAGTAGCATTTTAAGGGAATTTCACAGAAAATTCTATTTTTAGTATCCATGGCAACAGCGTTCATCAAAATCAAACAAAGGATGCACTATCTATGCATCTTGGTGTTATCTACATGTGTGCCAAGTAATATTGAAATCAGACCAAAACTGAAGAAGGTGTAGCTTTTTGAAGGAATTTCAGAGAAAATTCTATTTTGAGTAACCATGGCAACATCGTTCATCGAAATTAAAAAACGATGCACTATTCTATGCAGCTTAATGTAGTCTACTAGTGTGCCAAGTAATATTGAAATCAGACTAAAACTGTAGGGGGAGTAGCGTTTTGAAAAATTGTTTACAGACAGACAGACGGACGGACGCATCACTATCGCATAAGCACTTCTGTTCTCTGACCAGTAGAGCTAAAAACGCCGAGGCAGTGTATATTTTCGTGGTGGGATTTTGAAGAACTGGCGTTGGACTTTGCTTTAAGGTGACTGATTTTTTTAAAATTGATTATATAAATAACTGATAGTGATTGGAATTTGTATTGAAGTCTATGGGAAAACATTTGATGGTGTTTGTCCTATTGTTCAATTTAACGACAGGTAGTACAAACTAACAGTGAACGACCTAGCTTTTTACTTAAGAAAATCGTTGCCGTGGTCGTTCTATGTTTATTCGGTTTTTATCAGTGTATGAGACAATTGATGGGGTTATGTTGCAATCAAATCATAAAAAAGCCCCTTTTCCTGAAATATGCTTCGTTATCAGGATCATGAAAGTTTATCAGGGAAGATTTGAATTTTGCAAAACCTATTTTTCGGTATTAAGTAGTCTAGGTCACCTACACGTTTGTTGCATCAATGCATGGTCTCACACCAAACGTTTAGGAGCATTCCACTATAAATATTTTTACTTCAGAACGAGGCTTACCCAGAATTTGATAAAGCCTGTGATTGGTTGAACAAAAATAAACATTTGACAGCAGATTTTTGGCTGATCTTAGAATCGACTTTCCTTTAAAAACATCACAGAAAGAATGCCTGGAGAAATTAGCAAATAGGTTCGACATATTTGCAGTGCTAGCTACGGGTTATGGGAAGTCAATGTTATACGTTATTTAACCGAAATTGATGCTTGAAGTTGAAGATAATTTACAGTGTGCCGTAGTAATTTATATAGGTCATTAGTCATCTGGTACACACAGTGCGTATGCAGGTGTAGGAGTTTGCAGATGAAATAATAATCAGTCTAAATGTTAGAGTACACACTTTCTAATCACTTGCTGAATTAAAAAAAAAAGAAATGTATAAAATGTTGGACAGTATATATGCTTATTTACTTTTAAACGTAATGACTTTCAGCGGAGTCGCGATAAAAATTTAGAGTTAACGTTCTTAAACAGCGCCGCCCCGTGGTGAAAATTTTATCTACAGAATGCTCCAAGGCGTTTGAGTGGGGGGTCAAACGACTTGCGTAACCTAGGCTAGGTATTAAGTTGATACACTCTAGATGTAGCTATGGAACATGATTTTGAAGGCACTTCTCAAATTACCCAGAGGTATTGTGAGCAGGTAGTTCAATGAATAATACCCTCGCCCCCTTTCTGTATACACGTATAATGACAAGGAAAAAGATACACACACAAAAATGTCAACTAGCACCACTAAACACTATATATTTACATGTTGTACTGGAACTGAATATAAACATTATCAATGAAAGAAATCCGGACTGCTATGAAATACGTTTGGTCTATCGGGTATTCTCAGGTAAACGGGTCAATTACGTGAATTAATTACGACAATCAATAAATCGTACATTGTTTCGTTCTCTCGAAATGGCATATCGAAACTTACTAGATAAAGAATAACCAAAGAGAAATAATACATACGGTATATTTTAACATACGAATTGTGATCTATTATAAATTTGGAAACGTTTCAGGTCTATTTATTTCTTGGGGGAAAATAATTAACATAGGTTTATGCAATGCAGAGGTATGTGGGTTATTATAGAGTTGGTAACGCGAATTAACTGTAGAGTTTATACTGAACTGAGAGAACTGTAGAGTTTATACTGAACTGAGAGAATAATCTTTGTTAAATATCATTAGATATATGATCTAGTTTACGTTCAATCTCGTAAAGTCATTCACTTTGTTAATATCATTAGGGCGGAATGATTCAATCTTTGCATCAAGAACTTCGTTTTTCTCTCAGCGTCTGTCCATCTTGGGTTATGGTCAGTCACCACTACTGTCGTGTCTTCCCATTCGTGACCCTTGAAGTTTTAATGTTCCCCAACGGGTTCATTGAGTCTTTTGGTCCTAATGGTCGAACGGTGGATATTGACTCTCCGGCGGAGATCTGTTTCACCAATATACTGTTTGGAGCAAACTTTGCAACTAATGAGATAAATGCAGTTGTCAGTGTGAGCGGACAAATTCCAAAGTATTTTGTAGCTGCGTCCTGTATCGGAGTTGTTAAAACTGTCTTTGTCAAATTTACAAAGAAGACACCTGTCAGAGCAAGTTATAAAGCCCCCTCCCCCCGTTAAGTAATGGATTGTTCAATCTGGTTCTTACTACCATGTCTTGAGGGCTCCTTGGGCGTCTGTATGCAGCCAGTGGGCGTTCCTTACAGACCTCTGCCATTCGTTTGTTTGAATGGAGAATTAGAAGGTTTTAGAAAAATACCGCTAAGGTTCTTCAGGACGGGATGGTATATGGTTACCAGAACGACCCCGCCGCTATTGTCTTTCACCTTGTAGATTAATAGGTTTTGCCTGTCAAGTCCCGCCATCTCATCAATAGCAGTTTGTACAGTGCGGGCACTGTAGCCTCAGAAGGGACTATGAAGATGGAATTTGTATGGATATACTATCCCATATTATTCTTCACAGGCTTCGATGCCCTCATCGTGCAGATTATTGGTGTACAAAGATGTGACGTCCATAGTCACTAGGAGGGTTGATCTGCGAGACCAGTAGAGAGCGTCTCCTTAGTGGAGTCCTTGAAATAGGATGGCAAATTCTCTACAAGTGGACGGTGATGTAGATCAATATATTCAGAAATTTCCTCTTAGGGTTGTCGAAATAAGTCTAATAAGGTGCGACCTGGCATGCCTTCTTTGTGTATCTTAGGAAGCAGATAGAATTGTCCTGGTCTACAGTCAATGGGATTTAACGTCTTACAGAAAAATAGAAATAGAACCAATCTCGTTTTTCTAAAAAAAAAATATCAAGAGTTTTGGTAATGATGTTTGAGAATACTTTAGTAAGGTAAGAGTCCAGTTTCTTATAGAAACGTTCGTCCGAGAGTTGTCTTTTGGCCTCCGCCAAGTGTCATTATCCAGTACTACAACTGTTGAACTTGTATCTGCTTTCTTAATTACAATGTCATCCATTTTTTAAGGATCGTAAGGCATATCTTTTCCTTACTCAAATTGTTGGAAGTCTTTTCTGACATTTATAGGGACGTCTGTATGTCTGACTTAACGGCGTCAATATACGACTCACGCTGGTACTGGTGATAGATATGGCACTAGTTCAGGTTAGATGTTTACCTGAACTAAAAACTAAAAAAAACTAAAAAATAATTACCTCTTGACACTTTGTACCCCTGAAACATTCTCTAATCTCAAGAGATTTAGAGGCTTTAAATATGCCTTTGACTAGCTGTTGTTTAAAATTGCCTTTAAATTTCGAAGGTGCTTGGTCAAATGGTGTTCAATTGTTTTAAAGGCTAATGATGGAGTCTGCCTCAGCATTGATGACAACTGGTGTTTTTTTTTCTCCCGAGTTTGGAAATTTTCATAGAAACTGGGAGTACACCAGAGTTGTTACGTGTAACATATTGATAAATTCTTCTGACAAGTCAATACTTCTTGCCGGCCATATCTGGGGGGTTTTTTTCATATCAAAAAATGATCTTGCTACCAAAACACTCTAAAAAAAAAAAAGAGCGCCTTATCCGATAGTTTTTACACAATTTAGTAGTGTATTGGTAGTTCTTCGTCTTTCAAAGAATGCAGTTAGGACTTCTGGTTTAAAAGAAATATGATGAAACACTGCTTATCTTAAATCATCGAGACATTCATAGCTGGTATCTGAGGACAAACGTTGCCCAATAGGGGCTTGGTGGTGGAGTGGGATGTCCCTCTATAAAGGTATATTTAGGAATATCTTGATACGTCAATCAGCCGAAACATAAAATAAAAAATATCCAGTGATAAAAAAAATAACATTTATTTCTTGAACATGTGATATGCTCGATCACACCCGCCGTGTGGTCCTTGTCATGATCGGGAAATATCCGTCATCAAACCAGTGGATAAAACATGAACAGGTAACTTTCTGAAATCTGCCGTCGGATCGATCGTATTTTTTTTTTTACAGCAAGCTGCACTTTTTTGGTTAATTTCATTGCTGGCCATCTACTTTGTTTCTCGTTTTCTGTGAACCATTTTAGAGGAACCACGCCCACTTCCTCTTCTTCGAGTAATTCCACCACTGCATATGTTTTAGACCTAAAGAATTTAATATATTTTCCTCTTATGTAAAATATTCTTTTACTTGAAGGTGAAGGTGTGGAAAAAAAGAGTTGGTAGGTGGGGGATGCTTGTCTAGCAATAGCAGGCGTAGATGGAGGCTCAGGAATGAATTTAGCTGGAGTGCATGTCTTTTTCCTGAGAGACTTTCTCTTAATGTCCTGTTGTCTGGACAAATTTACAATATAAGTTGAATAAAGCTCTTGAAAAATGTGATTTTTTGAAAATTATTGTTGAGGTTTATGGCCGGATATGAAAAAGTTAACTTATTTGAGTTTTATGGCCTTAGATCAAAAAAGAACTCATTTGAGTTTTATGGCATGAGATCAAAGATGAGTTTATCAAAGTTTTAAGATTTGGGCTGGCCTGAGAACCAACATAAAGTATAGGACCATTACCAGCTTAGTTTGGACTTTCAGTAAGACGTGGCATTCTTAATTTTACATGATAAGCTTCTTAAATTTTCACGGCTTTCCTTCACTGTTGAAATAAACATTAAATATAGAGGTGGGGCACAAGTCATCTCATCGTTTTATCAATAATTTAAAGTTCCTAATTTTGTTAATTTCTTAACCAATGAGAATCTACTAGTATCCGCCATTACGTAGCTCCGAGAATGACATGCCCTACTTGAAGTCCACACTAAGGCGAACATTCCTATCTTTATGGCCTAAAGCATGCAAATAAGAAACTGCCCTTTCAAGGCAAAAATTTGTCAAAAAAAAGGAAGAAACTCAAGTATAACTAGTATTTCTTTCTGATGCAGTGCATCTAATCTATCGGGCCTCAAGACCAAGATTTCTCTGATATGCTTATCTTAGAAGGAATTAAGATTACACACTTTTCTAACTTTATTACCTTTGATTTTAAGGAAAGACATTCATGATTCAGTTTTGATATTGAAAGAATATCAGAAGCAATTTTTAACTGAAGAAAGTTGGATATCGAGATGTTCGAAGAGAAACTACCAACATTTTTGTTTCAAGGGAACGAATATTAGAAACTTGATTCGCAGAATTACTTGATCCAAATTTAAACTTCAGGATACCCCTAGAAGTAACATTTTATGGTGAAGAGGCCCACGATGTAGAAGGTCTAAGAAAGGAATTTTTCAGTTTGCTGCTAAAGGAAGAAAAGCAAATATTTGTAGAAGAAGATGAAAGACAACATGTGATCACTAACAATGACCACAAGTTTTTTATGTACAGTCAAGGATTCCTGAAAGGAAACAAAATATATATGTAGGACTACAAGGTACGATGGGACTCCAAAGTCCGATGGTCATGCCAAAGTCCGATGATTTGGCACGTCAAAGTCCGATGGATCGGCACACAATTAACGTTTTTGACGTCATAGTACTACTGCGCCAAACCTCAATGCCGCGCCAGACCAAGGTGTTAAATAAATAAGTATAATTTATTTTTTTTCACGTAACATCGAGGAAAACATGGAACAAATGCAGTATGCCGTAAGGGAGTGGCCTACTGATGGAAATCGTTTAAGAATAATGCACATGAAGAACATAATAAAGCCAAAAAAGGCGTGGAACGCGTATAAGAAGGGGGACAAAGGAATGTGTGCATATCCTGGGTATGGGAATTGGGAATTTATCATTCATGCTGTTGGACGTAAACTTAAACTACATTGATTTAACAAGCATCGTGACTTGCATTTGTAACTGTTATGCCAGGTTTATTATTAATATTTAAGAATAGTTTTAATATAAAAAATAATTATATCGAAACAGCAATAAAATTTCTCTTTTTTGCGTTTGTAATTAATACCCTAGAATTGGAGCATGCCCTGCACGAGCTCTATGGAAGTTGTTCTCTATTTATTTTTAAAGTAAGTGAATTAAGATTAATTTAGATTTTAATATGTTACATTATAACAAGATTTGCACAATATTATACACAACTTGCCAAAGAACTAATGACACGGTTGACGGTCTGCCTAGATTAGTCATAGAATAAAGTTACTTTTAACTGCATGAGAATAATTTATTTCTTACAGGAAAAGAACTGGAAAGCAACATTTGGAAAATTCATTGAATTTTAATAATGTTAATTTGTAAGTCATTTAGTATTACTTAATGTTTCAAATGTTATTGTGTTAAACAATATCATAATATGATAAAGGCTTCAAAATATATATTATACAAGAGTCCAGCATTTCCAAGGCAGTGATATTATAAGCTGAATCTATTTTAAATTTGTTTTCAACAAATAACAAGAGTTTGTAGCTACACTTAGAATCCTTAATAGGAACCTTATCAGATGTACACGTACCTCCAAAAAATGAAAATGGTAATCGAGCAATATCCAGACACAACTTTCCAACTTTTGATCTTATAACTGTTACTTGTAAGAACTCGACCAGACACACTCTGCGCCTAATAAATGTGTATTTAAAAATCATTCCTCGTTATCTGGATGCATACTTACAAGGGACAAATTATCTCCTGTGTTATGTACAAACTATTTTTACCAGTTCCACGGGATTTGCAGCACCTAAATTATTCAATCCATTGATAGTTCTTGGAGTGACCACAAGAGAGAAGAGCTAAAGGACTTTATAGATAAAGATGTTGCTGTTTTAGGTAGGGTAGTACTGTTATATAATTTTCAGCACTACTGGTAATATACCAGAAGAGGTAATGCGATAGTAATACGGCCGGCGTCCGTCTGTCTGTAAACAAATTTTCAAAATGCTACTCCTCATACAGTTTTGGTCCGATTTCAATTTAACTTGGCACACAGGTAGACTACACTAAGATACATACACCTTAGTCACTTAAAAATAATTTAAGAAAAATTATTAGGAGAGTGTATCATAAAAAAAAATAATTTAGTGTGTAAGATACATACACCTGACTCAGGTGACCTATTGCTATCCGTTTTCGTCCGTCGTGTGTGTTGCGTCGTGAGATACATGTGCCTCCTGCAAGATATAATATGCAAGGTAATGAGAGCAAAGTACCATCTAGCAAAAGAAGACGAAATCCTCACAATCATTCAATGTATTTGGTTATCATTCTTTAAATATGCTTAACAAAAGAGTCTCACATGGAAAGGCCCGAGGGGTTATTTCTTGGAGATGGTTCAACCAACTTAAAGGTTTTAACGAAGAAGTATCGTAGTGTAGACTACTTGTGTGCCAAGTTACATTGAAATCATACTATAACTTTAGGATGAGTAGCATTTTGAAAGTATTTTACAGTAATTTTTATGCCCCCCTTCGAAGAAGGGAGGGCATATTGCTTTGCTGCTGTCTGTCGGTCCATTTAGTTTCCTTTCATTTTCTTCACAACCGTTGCACATACTAAAATGAAAGTTGGTATACAGGTCTATCAGGTAAATATCTAGTCAAGGTTTTGTTTTGGGTATGATCGCACCATTTTTGACAAAGTTATGCCCCTTGGAGAAATTTCAATTATTTGCAGTTCTCGCTCATTTTCTTTGCAGAGGATGCACATATTTAAATCAAATTTAGTATACACATTTTTCAGCAAAATATCTAAGCCAAGTGCTGTTTTTAGTACGATCGCACCATTGTTGACAGAGTTATGCCCCTTGGACATAGAATATTTATAGTTAAAAACGAGAGTTAAGGGAATAATATTAAAATTAATGTTTTGTGCACTAGTATTTTTTCTTTCCAGCTGATTATGGTATATGATGTCTGAATAAAAGAAGGTATAGAACTGTTTCTTTCTAATCACGTGCCATCAAAGACTGAAATTCGTGAAAAAAAACAATAAGGTAATGGGCTCGTTGAAGATAGAAAATATACCAGAGGAGGAGACAGATAAGTTAAACTACAATTTAGTGGGAACATTCCCACAGTTGAGATATTTGGTGTCGTACGACATCTCAGAATTGGTTTCTGACACCGTACAATTTGTGATAAAAAGAGACTTAAAAAGGAAAACGAGAGTTGATAACTTAATTTTTAGCTCTACTGGTCAGAGACCAGAAGAGCTTATGCGATAGTAATGCGTCCGGCGTCCGTCCGTCTGTCTGTCTGTCCGTCTGTCTGTAAACAATTTTTCAAAATGCTACTCCTCCTACAGTTTTGGTCTAATTTCAATATAACTTGGCACACAAGTAGACTACACTAAGATACATAATTCTGTGTATCTAATTTTAATTTTGATGAACGGTGTTGCCGTGGTTACTAAAAATAGAAATATCTGTAAAATTGTTTCAAAATGCTACTCCACCTATAGTTTTGGTCTGATTTCAATATAACTTGGCACGTAAGTAGACTACACTAAGAAAATAAAGAGACTTTATCAATGATCATTATTCTATTTATTGCTGTTGTAAAGTTTCAAATCCCAGCTGCTTAAGTACTTTTCTCTTCCTTTGCTATAAGTTCAAACCAGTAGAGCTTCAGTCTCGACAGAGACTTCTGGTTTATTAAAATACTTTAAAAAACGGTGAAATCTATAATTTCACTATTTTCATTTTATTTGAAGTAGAAATTAGAATTTCTCAGTCTGGAAACCTCTTTGAACTTTTTGAATATCTTCGAATACGAATTAATATTTTTCCGGAAGTAGACAATGGATGATGCGTTCACAGTCGTAATACTGCGCAGCAGAATACTTTGTTTACTAAGTGTGATTTACAATAAATATTTTAAGTTTTAAATTTTCAAAATACTTCATTAGTTTGAGTTAGAAAAGTATTCATAACACTTTCTAAAGTTTGATACAGAATGTTTATATTTAATTCAGAACAATTTCTGCACTCTTCCAGGTAGCGTCGATTTAGTTGTGTTATCACCACGGCTTCCATTTTGAGGTCTCTGACAGTAAAATTATAGAAGGGGTCATGTCTAAAAAGTAGGAAGCTAAACCTAAGCTAAAAAAAGAAAAATTTCCCGAATAATTCGAACTCTCCATAACGCAGGGTTTGGTGCAAGACCGACCGCTTTAACCACTATACTACGAAGTTTATGCATCATTGACCTCTGTCAGATTAATTTAAATGAACGGGTTTATTGAAGCGTAGTTTTTTTCAGAAATTTTCGATTTTCATATTGAATGGTTCAGGTTCCATTTTTTGGACGAATGAAATAGATTTCGCATTTACGTTTCCATTATTTAAGCGTTATTGAAGAATGGGGACTTGAACAATTCATGTTCATATTCAATTATTTATAGCTTTAGACAGTTTAGTAAACCCATTTTCCACCAAATTGCCTAACTGTCAACTTTGAAATAAAGATAATCAGATAATTCGTTCAGTAAAATAAAATGATAAATTGTTTCGAAAATGACATTACTGAGAACATGATTTTACGCCAGGCATTGGCACTCTCCGGAATAATTATTTCCACCCTTGTAATATTGTTATGTGTATTCTCGTTGTTTCCGGTTGCATTATTAAAGGTACTTGGACACAGATTTGAAGTTAATATTTTCTCATTTTTTCTGTATAATATCACGAATTATATATTTTAATAGCATTTCACACAAAAATTAATTAAAAATCTTATTTCATTTAAAAGTAATTAAAACTTTAAATATTTTGGCGGGTTTGATTGACACATCCTTGCACTTTCACAGATTTTAACCTTATTCTTAATCCTAAGGAAAAGTAGCAATTTTGATGTGTATTAACGAGAAATATTAAAACTTTTATCAAGAAAAAATAATTTTATTCAGAGTAGAAATGTCAGAAAGCAGAACACCTTCACAAGTATCGTCATTCCGAACTAAGAGATGCGTACGGAGATTAGCAAATCGAGCACACTCGTGTTATGTATACAGTTTTTGTAAACAGGGCTCGAGTTCTGTTATTGTTTATATTTAGAATTCACCGGGTGCGTTTAATCGTCACAGTC
Organism: Saccostrea glomerata; assembly: GCA_003671525.1. Taxonomy (NCBI): domain Eukaryota; kingdom Metazoa; phylum Mollusca; class Bivalvia; order Ostreida; family Ostreidae; genus Saccostrea; species Saccostrea glomerata. The sequence goes on from PRKT01000143.1 coordinate 1,072,878, forward strand.
TGCTTACCACAACTGCACGGACTGACAATATATTGTGTGTTTGTTTTGCTTTCGAACATGTCTACTCTGAATTTTCTGATTATAGTATCAATATTTTTCATTTATACAAAACGAGATTGCCACTTTTCCTAAGGATTAAGAATTAAATTAAATTTGTGAGACTGCAAGTATATGTCAATCAAACCCGCCGAAAAATTTGAAATTTCAATATCTTTTAAATGAAACAAGATTTTTTATTAATTTTTGTGTGAAATGCTATTAAAATATATAAGTCGTAATATTATAGAGAAAAATAATAACTTCAAATCTGTGTCCAAGTACCTTTAAAAGTGCGCGCTTTGTACCATCCACTTGTGTTGTGATTTCTCACATCTTATACCTTACTCATATTGGCGTGGTGGCAGCGTAATCTTACTCACGACTCTAGGAAGTGGTTTTCAGAGAAGTCACATCGGAACGGAGCTGTTCCTGCGATCATTTGTGAACGGTACAGTGCATATTCTATTTTCGAGGTTGTGACCCATTTTCCAGTATGGCGAGCACACCACGTGCACCAAAACAGTGGTGCTTAACAAAGACTGAGACAGTAACTTCGTTTAAAATTGGCGTCAAAATTTGTTATATACCCTTTCCTTAGACAAAAATTTGCTCCATTCCTTGTATCAGGAACCTGGTGGAAAAAAAACAAAGAATACACCGTACCGCGGGTTCAGTGATGATGACGATAACATACCCGAAGCGAGTCGACTTACGAAAGAGCAAAAGGTAAATATCTTGGAATTGATGCTAGGCCAGATTGCGAACTATTGCCCTACAATATCTCGTAATACCATTGTGAAAAACTCTACATCTATAGATCAAATTTGGCAAACTATTCGACTTCATTATGGTTTCCAAACGACAGGGGCTCACTTCATAGACTTTGACTCTATTCGTTTTGACCCTAATGAACGCCCAGAAGACTTATTCCAAAGACTCACAGCCTTCGTGGAAGATAACTGACTTCGAAAAGACATGGGAATCACACATCATAGTGAAGCCATAAAGGATGATGAGGAGCTCAGCCCATCACTAGAAAATTTTGTCGTTCTTACCTGGTTAAGGCTTATTCACCCTGGCCTCCCCAAACTTGTAAAACAAAGATATGGAACAGAGTTGCGAGCTAGAACCCTTGCGTCTATTAAGCCTGAAATTTCGCAAGCTCTGGACTCGCTCGTGGAGGAACTCCGCATGAGTGAAGATGCAAAATTCATGAGGGCCTCGGTCAACAGGTTCCAGAAACAGTCACGCACCACCTCGCAAAGTCAACAACAGACCAGACAGAAGTCTTGTCCCTTATGTAAGACAGCAGGACGATCAGACAAACACTTTCTCAGCAAATGTGCATTTCTGCCTTCGCAGGACCGACACTTTATGGCTAAGGCTCGCGCCATAACTGAAATATATGATCAAGACGAGTCAATCGTATGTGACACAGAGGACAGTGACGAGGACCAACAGCCTATCGCTACCAATCGTATTCAAGTGAGACAGTCTCCGTATTTTGATGCATTCCTCGGACACCATCCTGTCAGGCTAACTATCGACAGTGGCGCAACAGGAAATATGATTCGTGCCTCAACTGCTATTTACCTCAGTGCCACAATAACTCGTAGCTCACAGTCAGCCCATCAAGCCGATGGTTCATCACCTCTCAAAGTTATTGGTGAAACTAGACTTACCTTCATAAGGGATAAGCACAGGAATGACTATACCTACCAATATAGGTCGTCAGATGCTGAAATACAGAGACATGCAGTACGACGAGCACATATTGCACGTGCCCCACCAGAATCAACAACAGTATGGCCTGGCGAATTTGTCGAGATTGAGCTACCAACTGACATGGCTCCTACCGATTCTACATTTGCAATAGAACCCCATCAGGGCAGCAACACGACTCAGGCAGTGGAATGGCCAGAACCATGTCTTCTTCAAAGTGTGTCTGATAAATTGCGTGTACCTAATCTCACAAGCACGCCACGTGTGCTCAAACGCAACGAACACTTTTGCAAAGTCCGATCTACATCTGTGCACGAAGAAAAGAGCGCTTCAACTTCACCCATAGTGAAACAGACACAATATAGGTCTCACGTTCATTATTCTGACCTGGTTAATGTTGACCCTGACAAGCTGTTGCCTGAAGGAATAAGATCCAAATTCAGGGAACTTGTAAACAAGTATGTATGACAGCGTTTTTAACCCAAATTTTCAAGGCTATAATGGTGCAGTTGGACCCTTAGAAGCCAAGGTAAATATGGGACCCGTTCAACCACCCCAAAGGAAGGGAAGAGTCCCTCAGTACTCCAAACATCAACTCGACACTCTTCAAGAAAAATTTGATGAACTTGAAAGTATTGGCGTCTTTAAACGCCCTGAAGATATTGGCATTACTGCAGAGTACGTCAATCCATCCTTCCTGATTAAAAAACCGAATGGTGGATTCAGGCTAGTGACTGCCTTTGCTGACGTCGGACGTTATAGCATACCGCAGCCATCCCTTATGCCAGATATAGACTCAACATTAAGACAAATAGCCCAATGGAAGTACATCGTTATAACGGATCTTACAAAGTCATTTTACCAAATTCCTCTGGCGAGGGAGTCAATGAAATACTGTGGCGTTTCTACACCGTTCCGTGGAGTGCGAGTGTATGTGAGATCCGCTATGGGAATGCCGGGTTCAGAAACTGCACTAGAGGAACTAACCTGCAGAGTCCTTGGTCACCTCGTTCAGGAAGGAGTTGTAGCCAAAATCGCTGATGACCTGTATTGTGGGGGCAACACACCTGAGGATCTCATGCGTAACTGGGAAAGAGTCCTTGAGGCCCTACATAGAAGCAGCCTTAATCTATCCGCATCAAAAACAATAATCGCACCAGCTCAGGCTACAATTCTTGGTTGGATCTAGCATCTCGGCGCAATTAGTGCAAGTAAACATCGCATTTCCACTCTTTCTACATGCGAGACTCCAAAAACAGTCACGTCTCTTCGCTCATTCATTGGTGCTTATAAGGTCTTATCAAGTGTTATCCAGGATACATCACAGCTCCTCGCACCACTCGATGACATAGTAGCTGGCCGTAATCCCAAGGACAGAATTGTGTGGACAGATGATCTGTCAGCCTTCCATAGAGCACAAGAAGCATTAACTACACATAAATCTATAACCCTTCCACGCCCGAGTGATCAACTGTCGATCGTTACAGATGGAGCCGTAAAGAAATATGGACTTGGTGCCACCCTTTATGTAGAAAGGAAAGGCAAACCCCTCTTGGCAGGTTTTTTTTAGTGCAAAACTCCGCAAGAACCAGCGACAGTGGTTACCATGTGAAATTGAAGCCTTATCAATTTCCGCAGCTATTAAGCATTACAGTCCATATATAATACAGTCAGTGCTTCCAGCTTGTGTATTAACTGACAGCAAACCTTGTGTTCAGGCTTACGAGTAGCTTTGCAGAGGAGAATTCTCAGCCAGCCCCAGAGTCTCCACATTCCTATCAATTGCAAGCCGCTTTCAAATATCCATCAGGCACATTTCCGGTCAAGCTATTTTGCCTTCCGACTTCGCCAGCCGAAATGCTTCTGAATGTAGCAACACCTCATGTCAGATCTGTAGTTTCATCAATCGCCAAGAGGAATCTGTTGTAACTACAAAAGAGGTTCTTGATGGGATAGCCTATCTACCCTTTACGAGTAGGACAGCATGGCTCTCAATCCAATCTGAGTGTTCTGACCTCCGCCGTACAGTGGCCCATCTACGTCAGGGAACACGTCCATCAAAGAAACTTACGAACGTGAGAGATGTCAAAAGATACCTCAATGTTGCATCAATTTCGAAAGACGGTTTATTGGTAGTAAAGCGGAACGTTCCATTTGCGCCAAGCAGGGATTGTATCATTATCCCAAGACAGGTCCTGAACGGCTTACTTACCGCTTTGCACATTAAACTTGACCATCCCTCTACTCACAAACTCAAGTGTGTTGTCAGTCGATATTTCTACGCCTTAGACATGGACAAAGCTGTAGAAGTGGTCACAAGTACGTGTCACCAATGTGCCTCCCTACAGAAAATGCCAAAGTTTTGTCAGCAACAGAGCTCGTCTGATCCTCCAGAAACAGTTGGCACTTCTTTTGCGGCTGATGTTCTTAGACGTGAACGGCAAATGGTATTTGTGCTACGAGAAAGCACCACCTCTTACACATTTACCAAATTACTCGAGTCTGAACGCAACCAGGAACTTCGTGATGCAATTCTTCGACTGTTAGCCGACGTTCACCCCCTTGATGGTCCATTTGCTGTTATACGAACAGATTCAGCCCCCGGATTTAAGGCCCTAGTAAACGACGAACTTCTTGAACGACACCGTATCAGAATCGAACTTGGTCGCCCTAAGAACATTAACAAAAACCCTGTGGCAGAGAGGCCGCTTTGTACCATCCACTTGTGTTGTGATTTCTCACATCTTATAACTTACTTTTCGGTAAATTTCGAAAATTGAGAAACATTTTGTCTCGGAGCGGGCGATTGTCCACGTCTTATACGCCATCTTTCTTTTCATATTACCTTGGTCGTAAGTTTTTAAAACAATGGATACACTTGATCTGGAAGATATATTCCACATTTTAAGAAGACTTTTTGAGAAGATTTTGGTTATGTAAATTAATAGGACTCCTATATGAATATAACTTATTATATTTTTCCAAAACTCGTGTACATGTAATATTAAAAAAATGAGTTAATGAAAGAAAAATAAAATTACAGGAAATTTTTGGCTTGGAGGTTCTGACATCTCTTTTGAAAGTACATGGGAGTGGATGAGCAGCAATACCAGAATTAACTTTTCTGCTTGGGGGCCTGATGAACTAAATAATAGTGATGCTGATGAACATTGCTTTCACTTATATAAGAGTGAAAACTATCTTTGGAATGATAAAACATGTACAACTAGAATGCATTTCGTTTGTCAAAAACCTAAAGCGTAAATTTCGGTATTTATATATCCATTGAAGATGCATGGTGATGCTGGATTAGAATTAAGGCACTTTAAGCATTTCCAATTTCTTCTACAATTTATGTAAAACATATTTTATCAAAAATTAGTGAATTCAACCAAATTGTTCAATGTATTTTACATGTTTATCAGATTGTTACATACTTATTAGTCGATACAGTTGTTTTGCATGAATATTAATTACTAGTAGTACTGTTTCTATCAGCACCGATGATTAATGAATTCACAATCTGGCAAGTGTTACATTAACACGATGTGTGCTAAAGTGATTCAACTTTATAGCATGGAATGTAGAGTATGTAGTTAGTACTGATTGCAAAACAATACCGGTAAGTGGATTCCAAAATTAACGTTAGATGCTTTTCATTTCAAACGTTTAACATAGCACGCCATATTTATGGCACGCAAAATTCACAAAGTAATGAAAGTACTGGAAAGCGCTAAGCATGGGTTGAATTTGAGATTCATCAGAATTTAAATTACTTATTGCATTGGAATAAGAACATGTAATATTTTGAAGGGGCAGCTGTAAAAGAGGGGGGGGGGGGGCGAACTCAGTTGTTTAATTGAAATAAGCCGAGCTCTTGATTCCCTTGACTGTGACATTAACATCGAATGTAAGTTGTATTACTAAATTTGTTAACAAAGAGAATCTAGTTTCCTATCTCTGTGAATTTTTTTTTAAAGCAAGTGAGCTACTTTTATAACCTTCTTTGTTTTCCGCACCATAGTTACAAGTCCGGAGAACAAGATTACTTGTGTTGCATTGTGGGTCCAGGTTTCTGCGATAAAATCAAATTTATAACAATTTTACAGTCCGATTTTTTTCGTCTGTCTCATTTCAGATAGTGTATCATTATCATTGATAGCCCTCTGCATGGTGCAAGTGTTATAACAACAAGAGACCCACGGGCCAAATCGCTCACCTGAGAAAGCAGATATTTGTTTATTATTGAAAAGTTTAAACCAAAAAGTAGTCCCAATCATTCCTTAAAGGAGAGATGGTTTGATTTGCACAAACTTGAATCTACACTATCTGAGAATGCTTAAATATAAATATGACTTATCATTGTTTTGTTATTCTTCAGAAGATTTTAAAAGAATTTGCCAATATATTTCTATGTAAAACTTTGGTCGGCAATTGTGGCCCCACCCTACCTCGGGGGGGGGGGGGGGGGGGGTCATGATATGAACAAACTTGAATCTGCACTACCTGAGGATGCTTCCATATAAATATGATGAATTATGCCTATGTTATTCTTGAGAGGAAGATTTTTAAAGAATTTTCCAATTATATATTACTATGTAAAAATGTGGTCCGCCATTGTGGCCCCGCCCTACCCCTGGGGATCATGATTTGAACAAAATAGTGTAATACAAGTTTAGCTTTTAAAAAAAGCTTAGAGAGTCAGCCAGTGGATTTTCCTTCTCTGTGATAATGTTTTAAAGAATCATAGAGAACTGAAAAAATGCTTTCAACAAATTTTTAATCAGTAGCAGAGTTGGGCACTAAAATTAAAACATCGTCTTAATATTTTTTCTGCATAGGAACAGAAGCGTTTGTGCATGCAGATTCTTGCATTTTTTGTCTCAAAATCAAAAGAACGGAAAGTATGTATAAACATTTAAGTTCCAATTCACGTAACATAATTCAAAGAATTTATAAACCTACAATCTCATTACATGTATCAGATCTATAAGATTTTAGGGGGGGGGGGATATATGGACATTATGCCATTTTTTAACAAAACGGAGCCCAATAAGCTTCACTATCATCCTTGTTAGAGTTTATCATGCCGCCGGTTGAATCACTCTTGGCTTGGTGTTTAGTCCCTGCGATACTTAAACAGCCAAACTGAACATTCGTTTGAGAATACAAATAAAGGATTGTTGAAATACCTAGTACTTTTTCTAGTACATTTTAGAATTAAAAAAAAACATTTATTGTTCATTCAAGCAGGTAACATGTAAGCTTTGACGGTATAGCCGAAGCTTTTTTTTAGTTTATTAACTATCGTCATTTGACTTACCGGTACTAGTAACTAGCTGAATTTTGGCTTAAATTTTTTTCATAAAAAGTAGAAATGAAGTAAAGCAAACATTACTAAGACATACAAATTCATTTATCAGACCTGTTAAAATATAACAAACCTATTAATTCATAAATATTATTGCCACAATCTAGATTATCAGGTCGTAGTTTATGAAAAACAAGCCAATTTACGGATAAAAAAAACATGCGCAGATCGGGGGGAGGGGGGTCCAGGGCGGGGCCATAGGGAGTTATGGTTTATGACATTTAATTGCAAAATCTCAAAACCTTCTTGAGATATTGACTGGAAATGAAAGTTTTACACAGAGTCACAAAGAAGTATGAATTTATGACACTGACGTTTGAACCTCAAAATACACAGGGGTGTTCCTTACGCCATATATATGGCCATAGGGAGTTGTGGTATAAAATTTCATTGCAAAAGCTCAATGGCTTACAGAGATATCGCGCGAAAACAAGTGTTTAAACAGACAGAATTTCTAAATTTAATACCTTGACCTTTGACCTCAAAATCAAGAGGGTCTTCCAAAGGCCATAAAAGGTGTAAACAGTTGTGTAAAATTTCACTGCAATAGCTCAAAGACTTCACGCAATATTGCCGGGAAGTGAAAGTGTTACAGACAGACAGAACTATAGATGGACGGACAGACAGACTGAAATTGATATTCTCTAATTTCAGCGAGGGGCAACAAACGAGCAAGCTTAGCCAGTTGTGTTTTCTTTCCGAAGTATCTGTTGTATGACTTAACAAGTCTGTCCACTATTTAGCATCGGGATCGAAATGATTTATAGTGAAAACGAAAGTAAAAACAGTAAAAACTGAAAAGCTAAAAATATGTAATAAACCAATGTTTGTAATGTAGATTTAAATACATAAGTAAAAATACTTTCAATATATTTTATAAAAGAGCTTCAATTTACGCGTCAAACACTAAATTCATCCAACAGAAGCGACTATATGCTTCGCTGCGTAGAACACATGATCATGTGCGAACCAGTTAAATTACTGCGAACCAGTTAACTGTTTGAAACCTTCTATACAAAAATAAGCATCGGGAAATTCCTTTTTGAGTTAAATTTACAGATTACTTTAGTGTTAAATAGGGATTTGTTGGTTTACAATCTGTATTGATTTTACTGAAATAAAATTAGCAGGCGTGATTTACTGCAGACTCCCAGAATTCCAGGTCACGCAAGCGCATTGGAAGTTCTTCGTACCATAACTAGTCAGCCCGCGGGCTGACTAATAAACTTAAGAAAAATATACCGAGCCAGGTGAATTTTATTAGGAAAAGCTAAATGGTAAAAATCAGCCTATGTGATATTGCCAATTTTTTGTCATTTCGATCCTCCTCTTAAAATCAAATAAAGTAATATTGAAGTATTTGGTTTCCGTTCCTGCTTTGTACATTTTATATATGTGTACATAGAAGAAAATTTTTTATTTAAATTCTACTGACCTTGACAGAAAAGGGTTTCCATGTTAAAACTTGACATAGCGAATAATGATTTCAATACTATATATGTAAGACTCTGTGACTTTAATTGTCGTTAATAAAATTCATCTAAAACACCAACACCATAGTTGTGTCTACAATCAGAAAATCCGTAACCGGTGTTACAAATTTTGATACGAGTCAATGTAGGAACAAATTAATATGAATGGGTAGTGGGACTCAATATCAAACCGTACGATTTAAATTCTTTTTAAATTATAATGGGATTATTCCCGAACCTCATGTGAGATTCTAGAATATTTGCAAGTACTAGCTTTCCAAAAAAGCTTGTCAAACGTGGTTTGCTTAAATTCATAAAGCGGAAAGAAATAAAATATTAATGTTATTATTTCTTTTGTTCGATAATATATCTTCAAGAGACCATGCATAATCAATATTGTATACAATAACTAGAGCCGAGCTCGTTGCAAAGCAACGAGTAGGTCTTCCGTTGGAGCTGTGGACAGGAAGTACAGACCTTGGGTCAAGATCACTGCACTTTCTTATGTCAACAACCTTTCTTCCCAGCATGAGCCTCCAGTAAATTTTTAATTATAAAGTTATGCTTAAACATTTTTTTCTTTGTCAGTGACCTTGATTTGCAAGAAAGACATTTGATCTGGGTCATGACAAAACCTCCAATCATAAGTAATGTATGTTTCAAGTAACAGCCTCCAATGATTTTCATTTACTAATTCATAGCGTAGTAAAGAAAAGATTTCTTCTGTCAGTGACCTTGATCTTAACAGAATAACCTTCAGTTGGCTCTGTGTCAAGACAAACACCTTTTAGTGTTTAGAAGTTCATAACCCTGACAGGAATTTTACAACTTTTCTGTCATTGGCCAATGAAGATGTTTGAAATTTGCATTATCTCGCACCATTTTGTCACAGGTCAGAAAAACAACATTGAGGTATTTTAAAACATCACCGGATATTAATATTCAAACAACAAGGAGTTTCTATTTATGAAAGATAGACGGGGTTGAAAGCCCTTTCCATAATACGTATTTTAGGGTACCGTAATAGCTTTACTTTCAACAAAATTAAAATTCAAAAGTCCACAAATCAAATATATTTCCTCATTTATTTCAAAGTTTGGGTAAAGGGGGTGAGGAGCATGGGGATGTCATGATGTATACGTAATACATTCGAGGTTATTATTCTGTTAGACAGGAAGACCCGAGGAGTTGTGATTTGCTGATCATGATCTAAAACACGTTGACAAACCGTCTTCTCTTTAAGCTCTTCACACAGAGGTTCAATAATTGTGTCCAACTTTTTAACTTTGTTAATATTAGGAGGTCGCACAATCTTTTCCAAGAAAATATTTGGCCTGTCGGGATTGGCTTTGATAATGACTGGATTTATATACTGTAGCACTTTTCCAAGACTTTCTATTGAGGTATCAGTCGCTGTTGCTGTCAGTGATAAATGTGCTGCAGATGGAAACAAACAGGTTAGGTCTCCAAGTTTCTTAAACTTTGGTCTGAATTCTTCTCCCCTGTAAATATATTTTACTCAATATTCAAGGAAAAACTCATGCCAACCTTAGGAAGATTAACTGTGTTTTATTTCACAGTATTTGGTCACCTAAATGAGGATGACCCATGAGTGCACAGGCACTTGTTTCATATATGGGGCACCCCTACTTATTTTTACTACTGGTAAAAATAAGTAGGGGTGTTCGATATAAGGAACAAGTGCCTGTGGATGAGTAGCTAGGATTCAAGATACTGTAATTCATATCATTGTAATGAAAGACTGTCCTTGAGTTATGCGAGATGTTTTGCCTTTTAATTATTTTACCTTAGTCATTTATCATGTGAGGGACTGATATAGGCCTATACATTTTAATGGAATATTTCTGTATTTCCTTACCATTCCTCTATCATGTGAACCTCATCAATGGTCACACAACAGACACCCTCCTGAAAAACTTTTGAGCGCAGAATTCTACCAAACTTTTTAGAGAAAATTGCTTCTGGATGACTGTAAAGGATCTCGACATCACCATCTATGATACGCTGCATGTCTTTTGTGACCAGCTTTAAATGAAAACAACAACAAAATTTTTTTAATACTTTTATTTATTTTTTTTCTTCATAGTGGTTGTATACTAGTTTACTACCTGGTATAATTAGGCTAGTTGAAGCATTTCAATACACCACGACCTGAATTTAAATGCATTCTCATTAAGTATAAAAGACTGCAGATAAATGATCCTGGTGAGTTCATTAGTACAAATTTAGTAGTGTTGACTTTAATGCAAATACTTCCCCAGTATAACTGAAGTTCTTCCATTAAGACCATTTAACATGTTCAAGTGCAATGCAGCTGTAGCTTTATCATCAGGATCATGTTTAGGGGTGTGTGTTATTTTCTAGTGACTGTACCGGACCATATATTTTGGAAATGAAGATTTTTAAAAAAGTTACAAAGAAAATAAAACACATGTTTTTACTATATAAGTCTATATGTAAGCTAATTGTGGTCCGGGTCCAAATAAGCCCTGGTACTGACGTACGCCGTGACGTCAGACAATAACACTCTCCCATATTCTCATGTTTATCATTTTCTTCAAAATCGAGTTCCTCATGGTCCTCTTCACTCCCCTCATCACTGATATATAAGATGTCTTATTTTTTTCCCTAAATTTATAAAAAAAAAATTGATAAGTAAGCCGACAATCAATCAATTTGCAACAAAATTCTCAGTGGTTATATATAGATGATTCGTGCATACTTCTGTACTATAAATAGACATGTTTTGCATATATAAATAGAAAAAGCGACATGTCTATTTATAGTGCATAGATGTGCTTCTCAGACGACATCTATACTGTGCATAGATGTGCTATTTATAGTGCTCCTTTCAGTAGGAACACGCTCCTCCTGAAAGGAACACTATAAATAGCACATCTATGCACAGTATAGATGTCGTCTGAGGAGCACATCTATGCACTATAAATAGACATGTCGCTTTTTCAATTTATATATGCAACATGTCTATTTATAGTACAGAAGTGTGTGCTCCTTTCAGGAGGAACACACTTGATATATATTGACTTGTTTTTGAAGGCATAAGGAAGACAACTCTGTTAAAACAAATTTTAAGACGAATGCTTTGTACTGGATTGATAAAAATTTATGAAATAAGAAAGATAACTCTTTCAAATTTAAATTTTTTCTAGGAACACCATTCTTTACACCTATCTTTTAAAAACCTATCTATACCAAAATTACACAAATGAAAAACAAAGCAGATATTCAAGTCTAACAAAAATGTTATTAGGGCCCCGCAAGGATATGCGGGTGCCCTATAGTAATCACTCTGTCCGTCCGTCTGTCACTCTTCCGTCCACAAATTTTCTGTTTTTTTCTAATAACTTTTTTATTGTTGCTCAATCAAGTTCAAATTTGGTATGGTAGTTCAGTAGGCAGAAATACATATTTTGATGCTAAGTTTGGTTCTCTATGTCTTCTGGTTCGGAGCTGGGGTGGTGGGGTAGATTCCTTAACTATGCATAAGAATGAATGGACAACTTTTTTATGGTTGCCCAATCAAGTACAAAGAACTATATGCGGTATATTGCATATATTTGCCCCCACAAAAGTCAAATTTTGAAAACTTCCTGAAACGTGCTGAATTCAGTAAATGTATGAGAAATATAAATTAACAGAAACAATATTATAGTTTCAAAGCAGTGTATTCACAATTTTTGTTTTTATGACGTCACAAACTAGTCCGATTTTATATCCTTTTTCAGAAAGAGGACAAAATAGACAAAATTTCAACAATCTTAGCTTTAAAATTTATAGAGCGCAAGTTTGTTCAGGAACAATATTAACATATTTCATTGATATTAATTCTACACATTATATCAAAATATTGATCCTGAACACACATGCGCTCGGTGACTTTTACTCAAAATATCGACGAAATATGTACATTTTTCTGTAAAATTCGTAAAAAACTGAAATTTGCGTCATGTTTGTGACGTCATTACGTACATATAGCGTCATTACTTATGAAAATATTCGGTGCTTTGAAGTCAGCATATACTCCCCTGTTTAAAAACTTAATTAAATATATCTCCATCAAAGTTTGATTTGGGGGGCAAATATTGGTTATTACCGAATAAAGTTCTTTGGTATGGTAGTTCAGTAGGCAGAAATACATATTTTGATTCTAAGTTTCGTTCTCTATGTCCCCTGGTTTGGAGCTGGGGTGGTGGGGTAGATTCCTTAATTTTATATACTAAAGCATTGGCAAAGAGATATAACAGCTGAAGATGTTCCCATTGTAAACTGAATGCTGCTATGAGTCCCTTGGGATTAATTAGCTTTCCTCCTTAAGAAAATCCAGAGCATTATCTTTATCTGTCAAATTGCGATGAATTACCACCTCTGTCTGCAAATGAAGTTTGTTTTGAAGTTAAGTCAATTTGGAATGCTATGAACACTCTGAAATGTGGATTTAAATATAATTTTTTTTATAATTTCTTTTTTTTTTAATACTTATGATTTCATTGAATTCTAATAACAAGAAATAGATTAAAGAAGATTTTTTTTATTTACTTTTTTCACTTTATGTTAATTCAAGAATATTATTAATTTTTAGGATAGTTGTAAAAAAAAACCCATTCTATCTTTAATACTGAAAAAGTTCTTATTGTAACTTAATTTAGAAGAAAATGATGAGAGAGGTACAATTAATCTCTTGGGATTAATTATCTAGCCTGCTGCAGAAAATTTAGTAGTCTTTTCTTTATCTGTCTCTTTAAGATGTCTGCAACTGCTGTTTGTTTGAAGTTAAGGTCAAGCCTTCATGATATTTGCATTCATTGAAGGCTGGCAATTTATAATTGACACAAGCTTCATAATTGTTTAAATATACATTCAATATTAAGTTGTTCTTTACTGCCTAATTTAAAATACAAGGATATTATTTTCAGGTTTTTGAATATTCAGGAATTATTTTGAAATTTTAAGAATACAGTTGCTGTTGCTTATTCTTCGTACATTTTTTAATCATTCTGTAAGCTGCACCCTATTAATTCTACCCCAAGGGGCCCTTGCTGACTAGTCAGTTTTCTAGTTCCTTTAAAATTTGAATCTTTCGAAAGATTTTTTCCCTACAAGCTGCTATTTGGTGTTGACATCCCAGGCATCTCCTCCTCTGTCAGTGAAATAACGTGAATTAGTCGGTATCGCATTTACAAACACACATTCTATATAGCCACAGAAACTTGGCAAGCCCAAAGTTTTTCTCTCCAACATAATTAAACAGATGGAGAGGTTGGCTGCACAATTCACAAGCCTTTAGTTCATCTGCTAAAACTGCTAATTTCACAATCCACATCTGATCCCAGAATACACATCTGGTTCTCGATAATAAGGTTTTACTTGCACTGATTTCCTCCCCTACGTTCCATTTAAAGTTAAAAACAAATTGTCTGAATTTTCTTTAGATTTATGACACCAAGGATTGATTATCAATTCCTTAAGGTATTTCCCACTGAGTCCTACACAAAATGGTTTTTATAAACACCCTTCATAATATTATGTTATTTTATTTATTTATTGGCAAGACTCCATTTCGAATTTTGGAAACCTGGTGTCCAGTACATTAATTTTCTATAAAATTAATCAATATATGTGTCATATTAAGGGTTTTGACATAAGCATCAATTTTTAAAATATTTTGGTTATACTTCAAAATTGCTTATACATATATAAGGAAGATGAATAGACGGATATTGCCACTGGGGATTTTAGATTTTACTTTGCTTTTTCCATCCATAATAAGGCTCAGAAATTGAGAAATCGCACAAAATGCATGTCTCAATTTTAAAATGTACAGAACAAAGGTTTTACTTACCAGAATGCCTGTAGGCAAAAACAAGCTCTTGTGGGTTGGAGGATTCGAAGTCAATATAACTTCCACTGCAAACTTGACACAAAAAAGGAACCCAATGAACATATTTATGTTTTTTCCACTATACAATTCGATTTTATTAAGAAATCAATTATTGCTTCATGATAAATATGCAGGTGTGAAACTTTGTAGTTCATGTGCCTCCGGAATCTTTAAAAATTTAATTCATTTCTTATACATGTATTTACATTATTTTTCTGATGAGTTGCCACACTTTAAACCATTAAACTTTCTTCTTTTAAAGCAAAACTGTTTGCACTATCTTTTCGACATCATTATAGTATTATGACATAACAATGGAGATGTTACCGATAAAACTCATACATAGTTCATGAAAATATGAAGTCCTCTAATTTCCAAAGAATGTTACGGAAAAATATAAGGAAATGTAAAATTAAAATTATCCTTTTATTACTTCATTCCAATTAAATATTAGAATTTTTCATATGCAAAAGGCACTGACCATCAAGCAGTGAACACCACAGGAATCGCTGTCTTGTTGTTTGGGGTGCTTCAAAGTTGAAACCCTCCAAACATTCAACTGTGGGTCAGCTTTCAACTTAAAGATGGTCCTAAAAATTCAGAGATATTTCATGAGATTATGACTGTAGCATTATGTTAAAATGAAAAAAAAATAAGGACATCTCAACTTAAAACAAATTTTAAAAAATATTGAAAGTATTGTTTAGGTTTCTTTTAACAGTTATACCAACTTCGGCGGTCCACCTCCAATAACGCCCTAACTTTGTCCCTGAGGACAGTGCGGCCTTCCACCGGACGGCCAGACCTCTCTTCCTCCTCCACAGAAGTTCTCCCCTCCTTAAATCTTTCATGCCACTTGAAAACTAACTGGTTGCTGCATCTTCGTCCTGCTTGTGTCATTAATTTATGTGTCTGAGTCGGAGTTTTCCCCAAATTTTCACAAAACTTGATCTACTTTTTCTATCGATGTCATGATCAATAACAAATCATTAGTAAAATGGGTAAATATCCAGGAAATCGATAAAACTTTCTTACAACGGTTTAAAAGAATTCAATCAATCTTAATTATGACGTAATTTTTGTTGCAAGTGATATTTAGCGCCTTTTTTTATTAATATTTTTGATTAAAATTAAATGATAAAGTACAAATAAATGTCTCCCCCGCCTTTTCAAACATACGTTTCTATGGCAACTGCCAAATTCTTCTTTTCAATGTTTTTTAAGATATTTTTTTATTAAGAAAATTCATCCAGTCTATACATTATTACCTGAAAATTTCAATTATTTCCATTTAAGAAAAAAAATAATTATGAAGAAATTCCACGAACTTTTGGATCAACCCCTCGTATATATTGTATGAGAAATCTAAATTGACGAAACATCATTGTTTCAAAGTAGGGTATTGACAATTTTTGTTTTATTACGTCACAAACAAGATGGACTTTTCAGAAAGAGTAAAAATGGCCAAAATTGCTTTTAAGGTCACCTGAGTAAACTCAGGTGACCTATTGCTATCTGTTTTCGTCCGTCGTCGTTCGTCGTGCGTCGTGCGTTAACATTTGAACATTTTCAGCTTCTTCTCTGCAACCACTGAACCAATTTCAACCAAATTTGGTACAAAGCATCTATGGGTGAAGGGGAACTAACATTGTGAATTTTATGATCCCTGCCCCCCTGGGGCCTGAGGGTTGGGGCCAAAACCACTAAAATTAGTGCAATCTTTAAAAATCTTCTTCTTTACTCCTGGACATCAAGCAGTCAAACTGTTTGCATGATTGTAATCAGCAATGAGTCCTCTACCAAAATTGTGAAATTCATGGCCCC